>CM034299.1:13968484-14254126 GCA_019925795.1 Dendrobium chrysotoxum | reverse complement strand
ACTCTTAACATCCATTTGAAACAGCTTAAATCCCTTATAACAGGCAAAGGCTAGTAGCACTCTAATGGCTTCCAATCTAGCTACAGGGGCAAAAGTCTCCTCAAAATCAATCCCTTCTATCTGATTATACCCCTTAGCCACCAATCTTGCCTTATTTCTCACCACCACACCAGATCATTCATCTTATTCTTAAAGACCCACTTGGTTCCCATAATACTTTAATTTTTAGGTCTTTCTACTAACTCCCAAACATCATTCCTTACAAATTGATTCAATTCTTCCTGCATAGCTAAAATCCAAAATTCATCCGACAAGGCTTGATTGATGTTGGTGGGTTCAGTCATTGAGATAAAGGCAGAATGGTTTACTTCCTTCCTAAGTCAATGCCTAGTCCTAACACCTTCAGAAGGGTTTCCTAAGATCAGTTCTTTAGGATGACTCGAAGAATATCTCCAATCTCTAGGAAACTCGGTTTGAGGTTCTACCCTTTCCTCCAAATTTGTATTTCCAACTCCTTGGGTAACCTCAATAATCTCTTCATCTTCTACTTCAGATCTAGACTCCTTAGGATCAGATTCATCAAACACTACATGGGTTGTTTCTTCCACCACCAAAGTCCTCCTATTGAACACCCTAAAGGATTTCCCCACACTTGAATATCCTAAGAACACTCCTTCATCAGATTTGGGGTCAAATTTTCCTAAGGGTGACTTCCCGTTGTTCAGAATGAAAACCTTACAGCCAAAGACATGGAGGTGGGACAGATTTGGAGTTCTACCCTTAATGATCTCATAAGGTGTCTTGTTCAGTTTGACTCTCACATTCACCCTATTCAGCATATAACAGGCAGTGTTCACCACTTCAGCCCAAAAGTATTTTGGAAGTGAATACTCGGCAAGCATGGCTCTAGCGGCTTCCACTAAGGTCCTGTTCTTCCTTTCAGCTACCCCGTTCTGCTGAGGGGTCCTAGGAGCTGAAAAATTGTGACTAATCCCATGATTCTCATAAAAACTTCCAAATCTTTCATTTTCAAACTCCCCTCCGTGATCACTATGGATGGTAATAATCTCACATCCTAACTTCTTCTGAATCCAAGTGGAAAAAGGATCTAAACTCATCAAATGACTCAGATTTATGTGAAAAAACTTAACCCAAGTGAACCTCGAATAATCATCTACAATCACAAAACCATAGACTCTCCCCCCAAAGCTGGCAGTGCTAATGGGTCCAAAGAGGTCCATGTGAAGAACTTCTAAAGGTCTAGAGGTGCTAATGTCCTTAACAGAGTGGAAAGAGGACTGGACTTGCTTCCCCATCTGACAGGCATCACACAGGTGATCCTTAGTGAACTTAAGCTTGGGCACACCTCTAACTAAGTCCTTTTTGGTGACTCTCCTAAGGGTTTTCATACTGGCATGGCGCAATCTCCTATGCCATAGACAAGACTCATCAGCAGTAGTTTTTAAGCAAATTGAATTATCAGATTTAATGCTACTTACATCCAGCTTGTAGACATTGTTGATCCTTTGCCCCTGCAAAACAACTTCATCATTTAAGCTTAAAATGCAGCCAGTGGGCAGAAATTTGATGCTGTATCCCTTGTCACAGAGTTGTCTGATGCTCAGCAAGTTGTGTTTCAGTCCATCTACAAGCAAAACATTATCAATCATAAAATTCTTTGAATCACCAATTATACCTGTGCCTGCCACCTTCCTGGTGGTGTTATCTCCAAGTGTAACCTTGCCTCCAGCTCTGGCCTCCAGCGAAATGAACTGATTTACATCTCCAGTCATATGTCTAGAACATCGCTGTCCAGGTACCACATGCTCTCACGAGGTCTTATGTGAAAGCACACCTACAAAAGTATCAAACGTTAGTCTTGGAACCCAAATAGGTTTGGGTTCCTTCTTATGAAAAGAAGAATGCAATGCATGCGTGCTGTGCTGTGAAACAGGCAGTTTGGGTTTCCACACCCAATGTGTACTACGGTGAACAGTGCAGGTGTGGGAAATATGTCTTAACATGCCACATGAAAAACATCTAACACCAGGAAAAGGGTTAACTAATCTATTGGATGATAATGCCTCTTCCTAGATGTATATGAAACATGCTTTGAATAACTTGCAACAAATTTTTCAAAAGGTGGCGGTGCATAAAACTGTTCAAAAGTAGGCGGTGTTTTGTTCTTTTCAAAAGCACTGATTTTTCACTTTCAAAAACTCATTTTCTTTCTTTAAACTTGCAATTTCAAATTTAAGGTTCCATTGCTACTTTCTACTTCACATGCCATTGTATCTAACTCTTTAAAAGCTCTTTCTAAGTCCACATGTGTAGTTTTCAATGAATCATGCTTAGAAACTAAATCAAAATATATTTTATTCAACTCATCGAATTCATCAAGCAAAGACATGTGATTGAATCAAGTGTGGAATGGTCTTTAACTACAGAATCATGATCTTTTTGCAAAGTTAAGTAATCTAATTTCAAACTAGCATGAGTTTTCTTAAGCTTCCTATACGATGTATGAATTCTTTCAGAGACTTCAAATAATTGATCGTAGGTAAGCTCACATACCTCTTCCTGGTCTGACTGACCAGGGTGATCATCAGCCATTAGACATAAGTTTGTTTCCTCCTCTTCAGCTTCAGTCTCAGAAGAGTCGGATGCAGAGTCTGCCCAGAACGCCTTCTGAATCCGCTTCTTATCCTTTCTGAACTTTGGTTTCTCCTCACCCTTCCCTTGCTTGGGTGAGCTTTAAGTGTTGGACAATCAGCCTTAATGTGTCCAGGCTTCCTGCATTCAAAACAAACAGATTCAGATGAACCCTTAAAATTTTTATTGGACTTACCCTTGTTCCACTTCTGATAGTTCTTATGTTTCTTCCTTAGAAAGCTTTTGAATTGCCTTGTGATTAAGGCAACATCATCGCTATCAGACCGGAAGTGCTAGCATCTGAATCTTTGGCCTTTAGTGCCACTGTCTTCTCTTTCTTGCGTTCATCTGCATCAAGTTGCTTTTGGTTCACCCTTGCTCGTAAGCAATGAGTGATCCAAGTAAGCTGTCAATAGAGTAAGTATTTAAATCTTTAGATTCAGTAATAGCAGTAATCTTAACATCATAAGAAGCAGGCAAACATCTAAGAATTTTGTTCACTCTTTCATAGTTAGTAAGTTCTCTACCTAGAGCATGCAAAGAGGTAACAATCTGAGTGAACCTTGTATACATTTCTGAAATAGTCTCACTAGGTTTCATGCGAAAAAGTTCGTAATCATGTAACAAGATGTTTAACCTAGACTGTTTGACTTCAGTTGTACCTTCGTATGTTATACATAATCTATCCCAGATTTCCTTTCTAGTTGTACAAGTAGAAACACGCATATAGTCTTCAGATTTTAAAGCACAAAAGAAATAGTCAAGCATTTTGCATTTAACTGTGCTAAATCATGATCATCAAACGTCCAATTAGTAAAAGGTAATTCAGTTTTCACATTGTTAATCAGTCTAAAAGATGGTTCGTATCCGTCCTTAACTAACATCCACATGCGATAATCAATAGATTGCAGAAAAGTAGACATGCGTGTTTTCCAAAAATCAAAGGGAATATTATCAAACAACGGTGGTCTTGTAATAGAATATCCTTCAGCAGTATTACGATTGTTAAAGTTAGCCATGGATCAAATTCAAAAGTTTTTAAACTTAAATTTTGAATCCCTCTCTGATACCACTTGAAAGTTCGATAGGGATGTTAAGCCCTAGTGAACTAGTCCCGAGGCTAACCAAGAGGGGGGGGTGAATTGGTTATTTAAAAATTTCACGATAACAATGAAAATCTTTTCGATACGTAGCAGCGGAAACACATAAACAAGAACAAAAGATCAACCACAGATATTCACCCAAGCAGTTAATATCAGAAAAATAAAGTGCAGAACTGAATCAAAAAAGCAAACCAGATTTTATAGTTGTTCGGTCAACTTGACCTACGTCCACTCCCCGGAGCCTCCCCTCTGGGTATTGCACTAAACAAAAAGTATCTCTCCTTTTTCTCACACAGCAAGGCGGAGAAGCCTGTACAAACACCTCCTTTTCACCACACGGTGAGGCAGAGAACCCGACCTCCTTTCGCTTCCTCCTGAAGCAGGCAGAGAACCTTCGAACTCCTTTTGCTTCCACCTGAAGGGGAGAACCTGGATCTTCTTGCGAACGATCCTCCCACGACGAACACCGACTAGACGAAAGACGACGAGCGGAGAAGACGACTCTGATCCATGCTTGGAGCAACCTTAGTGAATCCCTCACTAACTCCCCCTCACAAGATCTTCTCTCTCTCTCTCCCAACTCTCTCTCTCTAGGGTTTTTCAGGGAAGGAAGGCAGCAAAAGAGTTTTCTAGTTTTTAGAAAAAATTCTTTTATAGGAGGGCTTAAAATTTGCCCTAAATCTCAACTGGTCGGCCAAGATCGTCCAGGACGATCGGTAGATCGTCCTGTACGATCAGTTCAAATTCAACTGTTTCAGCCTGGATGATCCTGGCTCTTCTGGACGATCAGTAGAAAAAATTATTCATATCGTCCCGTACAATCCTACGATCGTTCGGGACGATTAGTGCAAATCGAGGAAAATCGTCCAGAAGACAGTTCGGGTCGTCCAGAGAAATCTGTGCTGGACGACCAAAAAATGACTTGATCGTCCAGGATGATGGGGACATCGTCCTGGACGATTAGTTCAAAAAGGCCCCAAATCATCCTGTACATAGTTCTGGACGTACAGCTTAAATGCACTAAACGATCAAGATCGTCCGGGACGATCCTGCGATCGTCCAGGACGATATGATCGTATCAACCAAAAATAAATTGCTTTCCTTAATTACCAGATTAAATTAGGCATGATTGTACTGAATCGTCCGGGACGATACACGTATCGTCCGGGACGATCAGACCAAGTATCTAAAAGTAAGAACTTGCCTAACTTGATCTAGCGGCTGAGAATTTTTGATTTGGGCATATCGTCCCGTACGATCAGGAGATCGTCCAGGACGATCTGCTTAATCAGACCCTCTTAACTTAGTCGCCCTAATTAGGGTTTCTGTTTTGGCTGGATCGTCCAGGACGATCTGAACAAAAAATGAACAGAAACTCTAAATTCACTCAAGCTCTCCCCCTGAGTGTGTATGTGCAAGGTTACTTAGCTAGGGAATCAGTTACATTACAATTGACTCAATAAAAAGAAAAATCATACATTTGACACACTTGGACCCGATCTTGAGTTGGCTTGAGTGGCTCGTGGTCTTTTGTGCCTGAAACAGATTAGCCAAACAAAACACACTAGAAACATGTTTGTTATCATCAAAACCAAATTTGCAACACTTTGTGTATCTTTTAGTTTGGCGACATTTCGCATCTTTTCAGCTTTGGCTCATTTTATGCCTCTTTTCAATTTGTTTAGTGCACTGTGCATCTTTTGTAAGCTTTCTCCCTCTCAAAATTGTTAAAGGATCTCAACTGTAAAATTACCTTCCAGACATAAGAGACGCTCTCCACAGTAAGGAAGAGTAATTCATAAAATAAAAACCATACGTCGTATGATAAGTGCAATCACTTGGTTGAGAAAATCATAATAATGACTCAAGACTTTGAAAATACTATTCATATGAGGTAGATTACTGTAGAAAGATAAAATAAATCTCTATTTTAAAAACTAATATTTTAATTTTGAAGAAGATTTTTTATTCAAAAGAAATAATACAACAGTAAAGGAGTTAGAGAAAGAGAAACAATCATCAATGTTTCTTCCTTTTAATAGATCCAATGGAATCAATCACTACTTACCAGCTTCCAAATAAAAATAAGGTAAAACTCTCAGTCAAAAATCTAGTTTATCAGAAGTAGCGAGCAGTGATCGGATTTTGAAAAGTATAAAACAGTAACTAAAAGAGATGAACCAGTAAATAAAAATATGTAGAAAATCACATGAAAATAAATACTCAAATCAAACTAACAGGACTTAAATAAAAAATAGCAGACAAATAAAAATTAATAGAAAATGAAAAATCAAATTAAACAACTAACTGACAGAAACAGAACGAAAAATAGTCACATCAGAGATCAGAGGTCATCAAAATCATGTATTTATATCAATCACACCTAATCTGGTCCTCAAAATGCTGAATGAGTCAAAGGCCAGTGGTTTAGTAAATATGTCAGCCAGCCAATTTTTAGTTGCTATATGATGTAGCTCAATGTCCCCTTTTGTAACATGGTCCCTAATGAAGTGATGTCTTATATTAGTGTGTTTGATTCTAGAATGTTGGATTGGATTCTTAGAGATGCAGATTGCACTAGTATTATCACACAGAACAGAAATTGGGCCCACAGGTAATCCTAAATCCAAGACTTGTTGCTTCAACTAAAGAACTTGGGTCACACAACTCCCTAAGATAATGTACTCAGCTTCAGCAGTGGAAAGTGCAACTGAGTTCTATTTTCTACTGGACCAGGAGACTAAAGACTGTCCTATGAATTGACAAGTTCCAGAAGTTCTCTTTCTATCCACCCTACATCCTGCAAAGTCAAAATCAGAATATCTAATAATCTCAAAAGAGGTGATGTGCCTAGGATACCAAATTCCTAGGTTTGGGTCCCTAAAAGATATCTAAGAATTCTCTTAACAGCAGTCAGGTGGGACTCTTTAGGACAGCCTGAAACCTAGCACAAAGATAAACACTAAACATGATATCAGGTCGGCTAGCAGTCAGGTAAAGCAGTGTTCCAATTATACCTCTATACTTCTTCTAATCAAAAGATTTTTCACTTGAATTCTTATCTAACTGAATAGAGGAGCTCATGGGAGTGTTGATTGGCTTAGCTTTGTCCATTTCATATTTTTTCAAATGTCCTTAGTGTATTTAAATTGATTGAGAAAGGTTCCATCATCTAATTGTCTTATGCTAAACCCTAAAAAGTATGACAATTCTCCCATCATACTCATCTCAAACTCCTTACTCATTATTTTAGAAAACTCATCACATAAATATTTATCTGAAGATCTAAAAATTATATCATCAACATAGATCTGGATAATGAGTACGTCATCCCCTATTCTCCTCAGATAAAGGGTGGTGTCTACACTCCCCTTAACAAACTCTCTTTCTAACAGGAATGTGCTAAGCCTCTCATACCAAGCTCTGGGTGCTTGTTTCAATCCATATAAGGCCTTTTTTAATTTGTAAATATGATTTGGATATTGAGAACTCTTAAAACCTGGGGGTTATTCTACAAAAATATCCTCTTTTATTACCCCATTTAAAAAGGCTCTCTTGACATCCATTTGAAACAGCTTAAATCTCTTATAACAGGAAAAGGCTAGTAGCACTCTAATGGCTTCCAATCTAACTACAGGGGAAAAGGTCTCCTCAAAATAAATCTCTTCGATCTAATTATACCCCTTAGCTACCAATCTTGCCTTATTCCTAACCACTACACCAGAATCATTCATCTTATTCTTAAAGACCCACTTGGTTCCCACAATACTTTGATTTCTAGATCTTTCTACTAACTCCCAGACATCATTCCTTACAAATTGATTTAATTCTTCTTGCATAGCTAAGATCCAGAACTCATCCAAAAGGGCTTGATTGATGTTGGTGGGTTCAGTCATTGAGATAAAGGCCGAGTAGTTTACTTCCTTCCTAAGTCCAAGCCTAGTCCTAACACCTTCAGAAAGGTCTCTTAAGATCAATTCTTTAGGATGACTCGAAGAATATCTCTAATCTCTAGGCAGTGTGGTTTGATGTTATACCCTTTCCTGTAGATTTACATTTCCAACCCCTTGGGTAATCTCCTCTACCTCTTCTTCTTCCTGAACTCTAGTTACCTTAGGATCAGATTCATCAAACACCACATGAGTTGTCTCTTCCACTACCAAAGTCCTCTTATTAAACACCCTAAAGGATTTCCCCACACTAGAATAGCCTAAGAACACTCCTTCATCAGATTTGGGGTCAAATTTTCCTAAGGATGATTTCCCATTGTTCAGAATGAAAACCTTACAGCTAAAGACATGGAGGTGGGACAGGTTTGGAGTTCTACCCTTAATGATCTCATAAGGTGTTTTGTTCAGATTTGATCTAACATTTATCCTATTCAGCACATAACAGGCAGTGTTCATTGCTTCAGCCCAAAAGTATTTTGGAAGTGAATACTCAGCAAGCATGGCTCTAGCGGCTTCCACTAAGGTCCTATTCTTCCTTTCAGCTACCCCGTTCTGTCGAGGGGTCCTAGGAGCTGAAAAATGGTAACTAATCCCTTGCTCCTCATAGAAACTTTTAAATTTCACATTCTCAAACTCTCCACCATGATCACTATGAATAGTCAAGATCTCACAACCTAACTTCCTCTGAATCCAAGTGGAGAAGGACCTAAACTCATCGAATGACTCAGATTTGTGTGATAGAAATTTAATCCAAGTGAACCTCAAGTAGTCATCTACAATCACAAACCCATAGACTCTCCCCCATAAGCTGGCAGTGCTAATGAGTCCAAAGAGATCCATGTGAAGGACTTCTAAAGGTCTAGAGGTGCTAGTGTCCTTAACAGAGTGAAAGGGGGACTGTACTTACTTCCCTAATTAACAGGCATCACACAGGTGGTCCTTAGTAAACTTAAGCTTGGGCATACCTCTAACTAAGTCCTTTTGGGTGACTCTCCTAAGGTTTTCATAGTGGCATGACACAATCTCCTATGCCAACACTAAGACTCATCAGCAGCAGTTTTTAAGCAAATTGAATTTTAGCTTTAATGCAGCTTACATCCAGCTTGTAGACATTGTTGATCCTTTATCCCTGCAAAACAACTTTGTCATTTAAGCTTAAAATGCAGCAAGTGGGCAGGAATTTGATGTTGTATCCTTTGTCACAGAGTTGACTGATGCTCAGCAAGTTATATTTCAGTCCATCTATAAGTAAAATATTGTCAATCATAAAACTCTTTAAATCACTAATTATACCTGAGCCTACCACCCTCCTGGTGGTATTATCTCCAAGTGTAACCTTGCCTCCAGCCCTGGCCTCCAGCAAAATGAACTGATGTGCATCTCCAGTTATGTGTCTAGAATATCCGCTGTCCAGGTATCACATGCTCTCATGAGGTCTTATGTGAGAGCACACCTACAAAATCATCAAACATCAGTTTTAGGAACCCAAATAGGTTTGGGTTCCTTCTTATGAAAAGAAGATTGTAATGCATGTGTGCTGTGTTGTGAAATAGACATTTTGGGCCTCCACACCCAATATGTACTACGGTGAACAGTGCAGGTGTGGGAGATGTGTCCTAGCATGCCACATGAAAAACATCTAACACCAGAAAAAGGGTTAACTAATCTACCGAGGTGATAGTGTCTCTTCCTAGGTGTGTATGAAACATGCTTTGATGATTTTGAACCAGATTCTACAAAAGGTGGAGGTGCATAAAACTGTTCAAAAGTAGGAGGAGTTTGATTTTTCTCAAAAGAACTAATTTTAACTTTCAAAAATTCATTTTCTTTGTTAAGACTTGTAATTTCAAATTTCAGTGCACCATTGCTACTCTCCCATTCACATGCCAGATTATCTAATTCTTTGAAAGCTTTCTCTAAATCAACATGCATGATTTTCAATAAATCATGCTCAGTAACTAAATCTGAATATTTTTTATTCAATTCATCAAACTCATCAAGTAAAGACATGTGATTGCTGTCAAGTGTGGAGTGATCTTTAACTATCGAATCATGCTCTTTTTGTAAATTCAAAAGTTCTAGTTTTAGGCTAACATGAGTTTTCTTAAGCTTCTTATACGATGCATGAATTTTTTCAGATATTTCAAATAACTGATCGTAAGTAAGCTCACATACCTCTTCCTGATCAGACTGACCAGGATGATCATCAGCCATCAGACACAAATTTATTTCCTCCTCGTCAGCTTCAGTCTCAGAAGAGTCGGATACAGAATCTGCTCAGAACGCCTTCTGAATTCACTTCTTATCCTTCTTAAACTTGTATTTCTCCTCACCCTTCTCCTTGCTCGGGTGAACTTTAAGTATAGGACAATCAGCCTTAATATGTTCAGGCTTCCTGCATTCAAAACAGACAGGGTCAGATGAACCTTTAAAATTCTTGTTGGACTTACCCTTATTCCACTTCTGAATGTTCTTGTGTTTCTTCCTTATAAAGCTTTTGAATTGCCTTGTGATCAAGGCAACACCATCGCTATCAAACCCGGAAGAACTAGTATCACTCTCGTTGGCCTTCAGTGCCACTATTTTCTCCTTCTTCTTCTCACCTGCATCAAGCTGTCTTTGGTTCACCCCTTGCTCGTAAGCAATGAGTGATCCAAGTAAGCTATCAATAGAGTAAGTATTTAAATCTTTAGATTCAGTTATTGCAGTTATCTTAGCATCATATGAAGAAGGTAAACATCTAAAAATTTTGTTCACTCTTTCGTAGTTTGTAAGTTCTCTTCCTAAGGCATGCAAGGAAGTGACAATTTGAGTGAATCTCGTATACATTCTAGAAATGGTTTCAGTAGGTTTCATGCGAAAAAGTTCATAGTCATGAAGTAAAATATTTAACCTAGACTGTTTGACTTCAGTTGTACCCTCGTAAGTAATACATAATCTATCCCAAATCTCTTTACCAGTCGTACACATAGATACATGCATATAATCCTTAGATTTTAAAGCACAGAAAAAATAGTTTAAACATTTGGCATTCAATTTTGCTAAGTCACGATCATCAAAAGTCTAATCAGTAAAGGGCAGTTCAGTTTTAATATTGTTAACTAATCTAAAAGGTTGTTCGTATCCATCCTTAACAAGCATCCACATACGATAATCAATTGATTGAAGAAAAGTGGACATGCGAGTTTTCCAAAATCAAAAGGAATGTTATCAAACAATGGCGGTCATGTAACTGAATAACCTTCAGCAGTATTACGATTACCAAAGTTAGCCATTGATCAAATTCAAAAGTTTTTAAACTTAAATTTTTGAATCCCGCTCTGATACCACTTAAAAGTTCGATAGGGATGTTAAGCCCTGATGAACTAGTCCCGAGGCTAACCAAGAGGGGGGGTGAATTAGTTATTTAAAAATTAGAGAGCAACAGTAAAAATCTTTTCTATGATATACAGTAGAAACAAGTAAATAGTCAAATAAAAAGATTAAATACAAATTTCACCCAAGCAGATAATCACAGAAAACTAAAGTATAAAAAAGTAATCAGAAAGAACACACCAAATTTTTATAGTGGTTCGGTCAACTTGACATGCGTCCACTCCCCAGAGCCTGCCCTCTGGGTATTGCACTAAACCAAAGTGTCTCTCCTTTTGCTCCCACAGTAAGACGGAGATGCCTGTACAAAAACTCCTTTTCATCAACACGGTGAGGCAGAGAACGTAACCTCCTTTCACTTCCTCCTAAAGCAGGCAGAAAACCTGAACTCCTTTTGCTTCCTCCTGAAGCGAGCAGAGAACCCGGATCTTCTTGCCGACGATCCTCTCATAAAGAACACCAACACGACGAAAGATGACGAGCGGAGAAGATGACTCTGATCATTACTTGGAGCAACCTTCGTGAACCCCTCACAAACTCCCCCTCACAAGATCCTCTCTCTCTCTCCCAATCTCTCTCTCTCTAGGGTTTCTCTGGGAAGGAAAGTGGCAAAAGATTTTTCTTGTTCGAAGAAAAATATCTTTTAAAGTAGGGCTCTAAAATTGCCCTAAATCTCAACTAATCAGTAAGAATCGTCCAGGATGATCTAAATATCATCGTGTATGATTAGTTCAAAATCAGCTGTTTCAGCCTGGATGATCTGGCTCTTCTGGACGATCAGTAGAAAAAATTATTTCTATCATCCCGTACGATTCTGCGATCATCCGGGATGATTAGTGTAAATCCAGGAATTTCATCCAGAAGACCGCTCTGGTCATCCAGAGGAACTTGTGTTGGACGATCCAAAAATGACTTGATCGTCCAGGATGATACGGATATCGTCTGGGACGATTAGTTCAAAAAAGGCCAAAATCGTCCTCATGACCGCTCTGGACGTACAACTGAAACACACTAGACGATCCTGATCGTCCCGGACAATATGATCATATCAATTAAATATTAATTGCTTTCCTTAATTACCAGACTAATTTAGGCATGATTATACTGGATCATCCAGGATGATACACGTATCGTCCAAGACGATCAGACCAAATATCTTAAAATAAAAACTTGCCTAACTTGATCTGGCGGCTGAGAATTTTTGATTTGAGCATATCATCCCGTACGATGTCGGGATCGTCCAGGACGATCTGCTTAATCAGACACACTTAACTTGGTCACCCTAATTAGGGTTTCTATTTTTACTTGATTGTTCAGGACGATGTGAATATCTTCCAGGACGATCTGAACAAAAAATGAATAAAAACTCTAATGCACTCAAGCTCTCCCCCTGAGTGTGTGTGTGCAAGGTTACTTAGCTAGGGGATCAGTTACATTACAATTGACTCAAGAAAAGAAAAATAATACATTTGAACACACTTGGACCTGATCTTGACTTGGCTTGAGTTGCTCTTGATCTTTTGTACCTGAAATGGGTTAGCCAAGCAAAACACAATAGAAACATGTTTGTCATCATCAAAACCAGATTTACAACAACACACTCGATCTTGAGCTGGCTTGAATTACACTTGATCTTATAGAGAAGATGAATCAAATCCTTACTTAGAGTGATCTTTATGAACACCTCACAAACTCCCCCTCACAAGATTCTCTCTCTCTCTCTCTCCCAATCTCTCCCTCTCCCTCTCAAGACTCTCTCAAGTGAGGATAGCAGTAAAAGATCTCAACAGTAGAAAATAAGAAATCTTAAATAGAAGGGCTCAAAAATTGCCATTAATTTCAACTTGCCGTCAAAGATCGTCCAGGATGATACTGCGATAGTCCTGTACGATCAGTGTAAATTAGCCCCTTTTGGCCTGGACGATCTGGTTCCTCTAAACGATTAAAAGATATGGTTTATTTTGATCATCCGGGATGATTCTGCGATCATCTTGGATGATTAGTACTAAATCATGAATATCATCCAACACATAGTTCAGGACATCCAGGAGAAAAGTCTGGATAATCTAATGAAAATGACTTGATCGTCCAGGATGATATCTCTATCATCCTATATGATCAGTTCAAAAATGCCCAATATTATTTGGCACATAGCTTGGGTCATCTGGGATAACTATGTTGGATAATTTTAAAATAACTGATCGTCTAGGACAATAAAGCTTTCATCCTATACGATTAATTTCAAAACAGCAATATCATCCGGCATATAGTTCAGGTCATCTAGGTGAGATATATTGGATGATGAGGATTTATAATTGATCGTCTAGGATGATCTTGTGATCGTTCAAGATGATGTGATCGATCAATCAATATTTAATTACTTTCCTATTTAGAGGCCTAAAGATCACACCCTCAATGTCATCTTCGTTACTTGATTTTTATCTTTTTTTTATTTTTGACTTTTTCTACTTTTGACCTTTGAATTCCTTTTAAATTTTATTCATCTGCTTTCTCCTCTTTACTTGTGATCTCACCCTTATAACAGGTAGTGGACCCTTTGGGTGCGTATTATGAAACAACCTCATAGATCCTGATCTTGTGAATAGAGAATGGTTACAAATCACCCTTAATTTCATACTTAATGTCATCTCATTGGTACTTGATGCATTAGTGTAAGATAGATGGAATAATTCTATACTCATGGATCCAGGGCTTACCTTGGAGCACATTAAAGGATGTCGCCGAATCAATTATATAAAATTTGGCTTTTATTTTTAACTCTCCTATATCTAGAAGGAGGGTGATTGAACCTATAGCCTTCTTACCCTTTTTATTGAACCTACGTAGCACCAACTTGTCAGTTATGAGCTTACATGTATCAATTATTAGGTATGCAAGAGTCGTTATGTTCATCATGTTAACTAATGCACCTAGATCAACCAAAACTCTGGATAACTTAAAATTACCCATATTTATAGTGATATAAAGTGGGCGATTATGATTGGCAATACCTAGAAATAAATTTTCATAAGAAAAGGTTACTCTTAGGATTTAAATAAAGTATAAAGCTTCTTCTTGAGAAGTTGAAGCTAACTGAGCTAGAAAAATCTCAGGGTCGAGAAGTGCTTTAATTAAAAATTCTCTCATCTACTTTGAGAGGATGAGGGCGTTGTTGATGCTCAACTTAGCAAGCAACTTCCTAAGATGAGCTAAGACATTATATTTGACCTTAGGAACATCAGGAATAGGACCCTGTGGATTAGAAGGAGGATTTGATTATTGAGTGGGGACTTGAATCAGATCGCTGGAAACAACTTATTTACCTTTTTCTTGGGAAGAAAGCTTAGGGGGTAAGACATTACCGCCTCATAGTTGCACCTCCATGATCTACTCAGGAGGCAAACTGTAGTAGGGTCTATGCTCTCCTTAAGAGATTGAATATGATTTTTTGAGGGGGAATCTGAATCTGAAAAGTCTATTACAACAAGATTCTCTTGAAAGTTAATTTTGGGGGTGTCACTATCTGATAAGGCCTCAGATTCATTTCCCCTTAAAGGGTGAAATCTGGAGAGCTGAGTTTTTGAGTATCTGGAATGATCTCAGCCAAATTTTGATTGACTTCACTAGAAATATCATCTTGAAAATTAATCATCAAAACATTTATAGAAGGATCAATTTTTATTGACTTTCAACCCTATCCCTTTGATGGGGGAAAAGTAAAAGTTAAATAACATCAGCAAGGATAGGGGTTTTATGCCACTATTCCCCGCTTGGATACATTTCTCATCAATACATTTCCTCTCTACAAAAGTATCTCTCTTTTAATTTTTATTGATTATAATAGTTCTTACAACTACTGGAGAGGAAACTGTCTTAATGTCCTCCTGTGAAGCCTCTATATCAACCTCCCAGATCGGGCCCCAGGCTCTTGTAGGTAGCTATTGAGATAGTTTAAAAAGACTTATTAATCAACTTTTTAAATGCTCAGGATAAAGTAATATCCCAACCATCTTCAATGGATAGAGAAATATTAAAGTTTTTACCTAAAATTGATTTGACTGTCCCCTGGTCTGCATCTATCAGGTACTCCTTTAGAATTATGATTTTACCCTATCGGAAGTTCTTCTCTAGTCTTTAAAAACTATACAGTCTTCGATTATATGACCCAACATACGGTGATAGGGGTAAAATTTGGGGTCATCCTTTTTATTTTCCTCTTCTAGCTTCATGGCCTCCAGCAATCAAAAGTCTGATTTCTTTAAAAGACTCTTAAAGATTTTCCTTATTATTCCCTTTTAAATAGATAAGGATGAGTCATTCTCTCTTTAAAATAAATCATGTAAGGCTCCAAAGTAGGTTGAGGGGTTATCTGGAAGGGATGTTACTTCTAGACTTACTGGGGCAGAGGACCTGAAGGTTGAGCACTGACTAGTTTCTTTCCTTTATCAATTATAAAGACTATAGCTTCCCTTTTCTTAAAAGAATTTTTTAGTTTGCTGGCCTTCTTCTCATCGGACGAATCCTCCATGAATAGCATAAGAGAAGCCTCTTCCTACAGATTATTCACTCTATTAAGAAGTTTCCTAAAAGTTTTGGTTGTAGATATTCTTTAGAAGAATCTCCACTGCATGTTCCTCCTGCAGCTGGGGTTCATACTTCATCGAGAGTTTGACACCTTAAGATGTATTCAACCAAAGACTCTTTTAGTTTCTGCTTTTGTATGACCAGATCACCCATAGTTATACGTGGCTGAGCTTTAGAGAATCTCTTTAAAAATAGACCCTCTAACTTAGTAAAGGTTTTCATTGAATCATTTGGTAGATTAGCGTACCAGTCAAAAGTAATCCCGAACAGACTACTAATAAACTGGAAAAATATTAGAGAATCTGACCTTCCTTCGTTACAACTGCTCGCTCGAAAATGGGTCATATGTTGTCTTGGATTTTTAAGACCACTGAAGACTCTGAAAGAAGGTGGCACAAATCCCTTTGGATAAGGGATTAAATCATATGCTTTGGGGTTGGGCCTACCCTTCAGAATAGATATGGTTCCTTGGGAATGGGCTTGAGCCTCACTTACTTAGATTTCAATCATCTATCTGATATCTTTATCAACTGGTGTAGGAGAGATTAGAGAAATCACTGGTGTTGATTCTAAAATTTGGGGCTTGAATTTGACTTCTTGCTCTACTCACCCACTATATGTACTATAGGCTGTGATTGTTAAGGTAGAGAATTCTTTTCCATAACCAATTGGCTCTGCATTTATTTTACCCTTAACATCATCTCTTCAACTTTCTTTCAACACACCTGATTTACTCATCTTTCTCTCTTAATCTGATTGAGCCATCTGAATCAGAGTCCACTACAGTTGAACCTTGTTCTTTACTAGATCGATGCCTACTATGTTCAACATCATTGGCTGATACTCTGGTTTCGACCAAATAGATATTGCTGGCTAAATTTTCATCCATCAGAAGATCATTTGAATTTGGATCAATGGCTTCTATTGCCTTATTCTTGAGGATATCCTGAATCTCCTAAACTATCTCATCGACTGATCTACTATTGATTTATAAGTATCCCTGATAATCAAATATTTCATCAAACTCCTTTTCCTCTTACTTGGAAAGGATATCCTGGAATTGAAGATCTTCTTCAGTGACTGACTCTACTACTAATTATTTGAGCATCTCTTCATCAGTGTCTAGAATAATCTCCTCCCCTCTGACTGTCCCGGGGTCGGTAGTCATAAGGGAGACATTCCCCATAAGCTAAGGGACATCCACCTTGACATGTGATGAAGGAGCTTGAGCAGTGGTAACTCCTACATCTGGCAAGGTGGAGTCCTCAGATCCCTTAATGGGGAGCCTAAGGAAATCTAATGGTGGTTGAATACTTTCACTCTTGATGATCTTCTTCGATACATAAGATTTTTCTGGTGACATAGGCCTCTTACTCTTAACATCTTCAACTTTCTTATCCTCAATGGCCTCTTTAGACTTGGCTACAACTGGGGCCAACCTTAATAATCTAGAAGGAGGAATCTATGGCCTACCACAGTAGGGGAGGCCCTTGTTAGATCCAGTTAGAACTATCTCCTCAATCTTTACAAATGGGAGGCGAGGCACCCAATGGTATCCATCCACTAAAATTGAAGTGATCGGCTGCTTAACAAACTTTGTGTTTCTCTTTAGTAGCTGAGAAGTTAGGCTCTTGGCTTCATATTTTTCTTCCTTTAAAACTTTCTTTTTAAATTTATGTGAGATCTCTGCTTCAAGTGTCTCATATATTATTCTTTAGTCTCACCTGCCTGAGTAGCATAGGTTTGAATTATATTTCTTAACATACTTATTCTCAAAATCTGCTTCTCATTAGGGGTCTTCCTTATGGAGTAGTCCACCGGGCATGGTAGAGAGCTGACTATCTTGGAGACCCTCTCCTCACCTACAGTAGCTGCAAGGAGATAGAAATGACTCCCTTTGAGGAGTGGAGAGGAGGTAAGAATGGGTAGCTCCTCAGCAGCCTCTGGCTTTACCTAGCTTAAAGCCTTCAACTCAGCGATCTTCTTAGATTTTGTTATCTTTTTCCTGACCCTTCTCAGGAAGTTCTTCCTTTGATTCTTACTTGTAAACGGGATTCTAGAGCTCTCCCCTACCTTAAACATAAGCTTAACCTCAGAGTCAATAATAAACCTCAGTTTCTCATCCTCCCTGGAGGATACAGTAGGTATGGAGGCAATAAAAACCTCCATTTTGGGAATTGGGGATTCAGTCCCCACCCTGACTGTTATCTCAACTAGGGGGATGTCCTTATCACCTTCAGTGGCAAGGTTACAAATCATTCCACCATTTATAGAAAACTTGAAGGTCTTAAAACCCATCACAAACTGGATTGAATTATTGCAAATCAGCTCCTCAACATACAGATCTTGGTCAATTGAGAACATCAATTTTTCGATCATTTCAGAGTTTGATTGTCTAGAATTTAAAGAAAAAAAGTTTGAATTAGAATTTTAAAATTTAATTTGAAAAAGATCTTATATTTTATCACATATAGTAAATTATGGAAGCTATGTTCTAGTATATGATGATAAAGTATACAGGTTGATTATGATTTTAATAAGATTGAGTTTTCATTGCATATGTTAGACTATTAGGAGATGTTATGGAAAAATATATGGCAATGATAATCTGGAATTGATTTAAAGGATTTTGAAAAGAATTTTAAATTCTGAAAAATTAATTATTTTTTTTTTCAAATTCTATAACGCAACATGTTGAGTTTCAATCAACATGAGGGTTTACAAAATTAATGAGAAAATCCAAAGAAACTGGCTCGATTCTTTCACTCTGCCAATCGACTTGGGGTGGAAGGTCAAAGCTTGGATTTAGCTGGAAACATTAAATCTTGAAATTGAAGTTCACAAATCATTTGTAAATTCAAAAACTCAACATATTGAAATTCATTTGAATATGTAGATTCAAAATATTTATATGAAGATCTTAAAAGGTTTGGCTTAACCCTTTCACTCCACTAATTGACTTAGGGGTGAAATGTCAAAGCCTAGGTTTGACTGAGTTTTGCTCACTTACCTCTCTTTTTGATGTTGTCCACACTCACCCAAGATAAAAATGGGTAGAGGGACCAATAGAAGAAAAATAGTCAAAATTATTGATGCAATAAAATTTCTATAATTATTAAAGATGGAGAGAGAGATTTATCCCCATTGCAGTCACCATTTTTTGTTTATTTGAAAAGTTAAGTTTGAAAAAGTAGTTTGAAAAGTTAAGTTCATTTGGGCTAATTTAATTTTTGGAATTTCAGTCTTGAAATCGAACATGTCATTATGAATGATATATGGCCTGAGGAGGCAAAAATATCATTCCCTAATCGGTTTAGATTATAAAATCATAAGTTTATCTTGATTATCGTAGTCAAACTCAGGGAAGAGCCACATATGACCTGGGAGGATCAAAATAATATTTGATCGAGAATTTGACTAAAATAATCTGGATAAAGGATCATCAATTTTATAATTAAAGTCATGATAATAGAACGATATATCTTCTCAAGGAAAAAAGATATCATTTACTATTGATTTCCCAAAAAAATAATTAATGGAATTTTGAAAACTTAATTTTAAAAATTGATTTGGGTTCTAATCTCTTACGAGCACAAGCCCTCATAATTAATTATATCATAGAAAATTAGAGTTACCAATGAAAAATCTCAATTAAAATAATGATAGAAATTTATTTAGAATTTCTTAAGGATTGATATGGAAGGATTAAAACTAGAATTTTAAATGGAAATGTATCAAAATTAAAAACTATTTTTGGAGGTCAAAGGAGGAGAGGTAGGAGGCCTTTTAGGATTTTAAAACAATTCAAAAATGCCCTAATTTATCCTATGTGGTTGGCTTTAAATTTTGGATTGAAGAGAAATTTAATTTGAGTTGATCAATTTATTAGAATACGGGATTGCATTCTTGAAGGGTGAAGATGTATGATTTAAGGTCTGCCTTGGATCCTATGTCTAAATTAGGCATTGGACGATAGTGGCCCGAACCTAGTTAATGCTGTGCAAAACCTTGACTTATCTCAGCCTAGATTGGTGAGCCAGCTAACCACCTAGGCACTTAAAAACCATTAGTTTGATCTCTTTTATGAAAGAGTGATAGGGATATTATTTAATAAAGTTTGAGGAATCAGGGTGACATCTAGAGCAGACCCTAATTGGCCCCTTAACTTTTGTAGGATTATTTGATGCTTGAAATAAAATGCAATTAAAAATTTTGACTCTTTTTAATTGATTGCAAGGCAGATAATTGATTCAATGAATGTATAAAATTTATATGAAGCAATTTTAAAATTAGCCTTAGAAAATAGATTTTATCCTAAAGATTGTATAACATCTCGATGACAGGACTACACCTTAATAAGTTAGGTGGCTTGCCAAAACCCGCAGGCAAGGAGGTGCCTAACAAGGAAGAGAAAGTATTAAAATGCATGCATGAGAACTCTCATCGATCCTGAGCTTACTTCTTAAAGTGTTAGAGTTTTTATGTGAACTTAAAAATTTTAATTTAAATTACAGTAGAAAAATTTTGTTCGTACCCTTACGAGTCTCTAATTGAATACAAGGTAAAATAAAAATGGCATGCAATTAAGCTACATGTAATTTCTACTGCGCAATTAATATAAATAAATTAATTAAATTGATTAAATGAATTCAAAGTCTATGTGGTAAGTGTAACTTAATATGACAACCTAAGGTCTACAGAAATTAAAAGTGGTCGGATACCAATAACAATAACCTGGATTCTTCTCCTAGGACTAACACAACTGATTTTGAGAATGACATTCTTCTCAGTCTTCACTTTTTCATCCTTTTTGTGAGCTCTTGGATTCTTTGGGTATGGATATCCAAATGAAAAGAAACTCTCCCTGAAGGGGTATTTTCTTTTCTCTTTGGATATTTGAAATCATCCTAACTTAGATATCTAAATGGAAGGAAACTTTGAACTCTAAGTTGGATGTATATCACACCTCAAATATCACTTTTACAACACTTAACTTGAATTGAAATTATATTAAAAATTCAAAAATCAAAAGACTACGGATCACCTGTAAGGTTATCCTAAGTAGTTATAATTAAAATTGACATCCCAAGCAGTTATATATTTATATTAAATCAAATCGCAACCATGCTTGGTCATGCTCTTTTTAATTTTAAGGGGCTTAGCATGCTTAGTACCTGTAGAAATATTGTTAAATTAAAGCTTAATTTTTAATTGCCCCCTTAATTTTAGCCATGTACGAGTTGGGCTGATAGTTCGCAGTGATTGTGAGACCACAATGAATTAGCCTGAGGCACACCAGGGGGGGGGGAATGAATTGGTTATATAATTTTTCAATACCTTAAAATAAATAATTTAATCACCTGATACAGAAGCTAATAAACATAACAATAATTACAAAAATTATTATGATATTCTAATTAACATAATGAAAATATTAATCTCATAATTTTACCAAGCAATTATCACAAAAATTAAATGTAGAAAATATAATGTGTGAAAAATAAAAATCAAAATAAACACACCAGAATTTTATAGTAGTTTGGTCAAACCATGACCTAAGTCCACTCCCCGTAGTCCTCCTCTCTGAGAATTGTACTAAACCCTTTAGTGACTCTCCTTTAGCCCCCACAGCTAGGCGAAGAAGTCCTTATAAAATCTCCTTCACCAACCCGGTGTGGTAAAGGACCTAAAATCCTTTCTCACCCTCCTGGTGAAGGAAGAGAACCTGGAATCCTTTTTCACCCTCCTGGTGAAGGCACTCGAATCCTTTTTCACCATACTGGTGAAGGTAGAGAACCTCGAATCCTTTTTCACCTTCTTGGTGAACGCAGAGAACCTTGAATCACTTTCACCTTTCTCGGTGCAGCAGAGTAGTCGGGTCCTTTGACACCAAAGAGATCTTCGTCCCAAAGCTTCCCTTAAGAAAAATCTTGACACATTGAGGAACTTAGGAGCAAGTTCGTCATAGCAACCATGTGAAACTCTCTCTCACACTCCCTTGAAACACAGAATGATCTTCTCCCTCTCTCATAAACTCCACCCTATCTCTCCCAAGCCCAAGGCTTTCTCTTCAAGTTTTCTTCAGAATAAAATAAATCAATGGATGCCAAAAAGACTATTATAAAGTATTATGGGAAAGCTTAAATAGAGGGCTTCAAAAAATCCTACAAAATTAATTTAGCCTTCCAATATCGTACAATATAATTGTAACATTGTCCGGTATGAAGTACATAATTTGGCCTATTAGTAATGTAGGATCATCAGTACAAATGAATGGTCGTATAGTATGATCAATTTAATTTTACCTGTTAGTGTTGTATAATCACCAGTACGAATGAACAGTCATATAGTATGCTTAGTTCAACTAAATAATAATTCATCCAGGATAAAACTTGGGATGACCAAATAGCATCTATGTTGATCGTACAATACGATATAGTTTGTACAGTACGATCAAAAAATTAAAATTAAGTGGATTCAATTGATTAATCATTAAATTAAATTAGATAATACTTTAAACATCATACAGTTCATTTTTGTTCGTATAGTATGTATAGAGCAATATTTCAAATTCAAATTTCTGTCTAATTTAAGGAATGATAGGGTTTCTAATTATAACAGATCATCAAGTATAATTTAGTGTTCGAACTCTATGATTAATTATATTTCAAAATTATTTTTTCAAATAAAAAAATATTTTAACTAATTTCTATAATAATAGATCGTCTAATACGATACCTATCTTTCATATAATATATAGAAAAATTAAAATTTTTAAAATTATTTTTGCTCCTTCTGTGTGTGTGTGTACGGTCACCTAGTAGCGTACATCCTTATAGAATTTTACTCAAGAAATTAAAAATAAATAAATAAAAATTATAGACTCTTTCAACATAATCTATTCTACCCAATCTTGAGCCCCACATCTTCAAAGAATAGTGCATGTTATACCTAAAATATTTGTCAACACATAAATAGATATGCACTACAAATACTAGGAAAAATAAAGAGGCAATTAATAATATTTATTATCATCAAAAATATGAACTCAGGAGCCTGAGTTGCAATATGGGCCACCTAGAAAAATCATATTATAAACTAAATCATTCCTAACCTAAGGGTAATCTAAGGCCCATGTTTGGTTAAAAAGTTGTTCTTTTGAAAAGATTAATTATCTTTAGGTGATTTAATTTCTTGAATTTTAATTTTGAAATTGAACGCATCATAATAAATGATATATCATCTCAAGAGATGAGCATACCATTCCCTAATGGGTTCAAAGGATTAAAATTTTATCCTGATTATCATAGCTAAATTTGAGCAAGAACTATATATGACCCTAGAGGGTCAAAATGATTGTTCACTAAGGTATTTAACTTATGATAATTTGGATAAATTATCATTAATTGTATAATCAACGTCACAATAATAGTTGATATATCTTCCTAAAAAAAGAAGATATCAATCATTATTAATTGTTTAAAAATAAAGATAATGATCACTAATTTTGACTTAAATTTTCCCAGAGATAATTAATTAGAGTTTTAAAAAATTGAGTTTGAAAATTTAATTGATCTGGGTTACTAAATCTCCTACGAGTGCAAGCCCTCCTAGTTAATTACATTGTAGGAAACTAAAGTTTTCTATGAATACTCTCAATTAAAATAGCAGTAAAAATTTTATTTTTGTGATTTTAAAGTTTAATATCAAGGGAGGTGAGGTTAAAAATTCAACTGTGATTGGATCAAGGAGAGCACTTATTTATGGAGGTCAAGGGAGAAAAGGTAGGAGGTGCTTTGGGATTCTAAAGTATTACAAAAACACCCCAACATATTTTAAGTGTTGGGCTTAAATTTGAATTAAAAGAGATTTTACTCTGAATTTTCAATTTTATTAGAAAATTGGGATTGTATTCCCGAAGATAGAGGTCCTATACCATGAGCCTGCCTCAGAACCTAAATTTAAATTGGGTACTAAAAATCAATAACCCAAACCTAGCTAATGCAATGCAGGATCTGGACTTAGCCCTGCCTGGATTGGGGAACCAGCTAACCACCTAAACACTTTAAAATTATGAGTCCAGTCTTTTATATTAGTGTGGTAGGAATATTACTTAAGATAAGTTTTTGAGAATATGTCCAACTTCTAGAGTAGTCCTTAATTGGCCCTTTGACTTATGTTGGGTAGTATGAAGCTTAAAGTAAATACAATTAAATTTTTGACTCATTTTGATTTATTTTTAATACAGTGCATGCTAGTTGACTCAATGAATGCTTAAATCAAGTATGAAGTAATTTTTAAAAAGGCTTAAAATAAGTTTTATCCTAGATTACACAGATTCCCCTTGACATATATGCACCCTTATAGGCCAGGTGCTCTACCAAAACTCACAGGTAGGGAGGTGCCTAACAAAGGAAAGAAAATGCAATAACTTACTATGAGAACTCCCAACGATCCCGGGCTTACTTCTTAAAATGTTAGTGTTTTTATATTGTCTTAAAAAATTCTAATTAGATTAAAGAAGAAAATTATTTTAGAGATCCCTCACTATCCTCTGATCGAGTTCTTGGCAAAATCAAAGATCGACTTGCAAGAGCTCAAAAAAAACTACTAAAAGTATACAATCCTATATCATAATCAACACATTAATCATTAATTAAATCAATCAAATGAATATTCAAGTTGAAATTTCATGTGGCAAGTGCCACTTAATATTACAACCTAGGGTCTGCAGAAAGTAAAGTGGTCGGTTACCACTGACAACAGCCTGAATTCTACTCCTAAGACTCAACTGAATTTGAGAATTGGATTCTTCTTGATCTCTACTTCTTTATCCTTATGTGAACTTTATAGATCCTTTGGGTTTGGATATCCAAATGAAAAGAAACTCCCCCTCAAAAGGGGTATTTTTTTTTCTTTTTAGATATTTAGAATTATTCTAACTTAGTCTTCCAAATGGAGGAGATCTCTCCCCTGAAGGATGTTCTCTCTTCTTTGGAATCTAAGTTGGATACTTATATATCCCCTCTCAAATGTCACTTTGATTTACAACTCAATAAATTTGAATTACATTTAATGAAAATTAAAAAATCTAGACTTAAACAGCCTCCAGGGTTATCCTAAGGAATTATATTTAAATCATCTCAATCAGTTAATATAATAAAATTTAAAATGCTCAAATCAGCCATACTTGGCTATGCACTTTTAATTTTTAAAGGGGGACTTAGCATTCTGGAGCACCTATAGAAATTTAATTAATTTAAATTTAACTTTGTCCCCTTTAATTTTAATGCCCTGTATAAGCATAACCACCTACATAAGATTATATCAGCATTTAAATCACCCTTATCCTAAGGGTAAATCTAACGCCCATCAATCACATCATAGAGTGCAGAAATTAAATAAATGAACACATTAATTTATACTAGCATCCAGCATGCAGTGAAAATTATGAAAACCTGGCACAAAACATAAAAGTAAGCACCAGCCTAGCCTATATCTAGAAGTGGTGCTCTAGCAAACCATCTGAAGTGTGTGAGGTAGGATGTGTGGCTTGTGTATGTCATATATCAGGTAATTGGTTAAATTTATCTAATGTTTGGGTTTATTGAAGGTTAAAGGGTAAATTTGATTAAAGTTCAAATATTGATGTATTAAGGTTTATTTTAAACTGGCATTTTTTAAAATTGATTAATTAGACAAATTTAATTAGTTATTATATTTATTATTGATTTTAAGGATTAGGTTAATTTAAATTTTTTATCAATCAGTTCGTGATATTATGCCACCAGGCTCGAGGAACAAAGCCTCCTTAGGACACATAGCCCCGCAACTCAGAGTAGTCCATCCTAAAAGTCTGATTGATGTAATTAAATTAAGAATTTTTATTTGGTTAAATTATCAATAATTAATTAATTTTTAGGTTTTACACTCCATTGAATCCATTCGTGGTGTTGTGCCACTAGGCTTGAGGAACAAAGCCTCCTTAAGACACGTAGCCCTGTAGCCTGGAGTAGTCTATCCTAATAACTTCATATTTGAAGTGATTGTTGTGTGTTAAGGGGTTTGTTGAGTGATTTTAGCATTAAATTAACATTTTCTGGAACTTAAAATTTATTATCAAATTTTGAAATTTTTTGGATTATTTTAATGTATTAATTAAGCGTTTAAAAATAGACTTTAACATTCAAAGAGATTTTTGGAGTTTTGATATTTTTTTTAAATATTAGACCTTTCAATGAGTAATTAGACTTTGAGTTTACTAGATTTAGAGTTTTTATTGAAAGTTATGAATTTTTGAAGTTTCAATTGACATTTGAATTAAAGTTGACAAAAATGTTGACTTTTTAATTTTAAATGATTTTGATGATCTTATATTTTTAATAAATATTATACCTTACATGGAGTACTATGCTTTTGAGTTTGCTCAATTTAAAATTTTCTACAATTAGTTATGATTTTTCAAAGTTTTCATATTTATTTAAACTATTTGATTTACTTAATTAAGGGCATTTTAATGATTTTGCTCTAAATGAACTCACAACTCCTTGGAATCAACTCCAAAGGTCAGGAATGAACTAAGGAGAGGTTTCCTAGTGTTTTGGGAACATTATGAAATTTTTAATAATTTTTAATTAATTAAATATTAATTTTTACTTAAAATTAGATTATTCTTAAAATTGAAGTCAAATAAAAGTGATTTTAATTTTATTTGATTAAGGACTAAATTTTGGTTAAATTGATATGTTGTTTGAAATTTTTGAATTGAATTTGAATTAATTATGATTTTTCAAATTTGGGTTAATTAATGTATTTTTTCAATTACTTAATTATAGAGATTTTGATTGTTTTGATCCAAACTTATTCTAAACTACGTGGAATCACTCCCAAAGATAAGGAATGATCCATGAGAGTGTTTTCAAGTGTTTGGAATTTATTGATATTTTTAACATTTTTTAATTATTTTATATAATTAATTATTAATTTTTACTAAAATTTAAATTAAAATGAAATTATAAGTCCAGTGATGGTGATTTTATTTTTCCTAAATAGCGGATTAATTTTTGGTTGGTTTGATTTATTATTTGTAATTTTTTTTAATTTTGATTTATTATAATTTTTTAAAGAATCTGGGTCTTAAAAAGTGCTAAATTTTAACTTACTTAATTTTTTGACCTAATGACCTCCAAATTTAGTAAAATTTGAACCTAAGGTATAAAATATAACTAAGTTCAAAGTTTTGAAGTTTCATCCCTATTAGATGTGCGTATAATTTCCTATAATTTTTTTAAAGTTAATTAGACATTTTGCTTAATTATTTGTCCTAGATGTCTCTAGTACTCAAATAGGTTTGAAATTTTGGTCACCTAACTCTGGAACATATGCAAACATACCAAAAAAATTTCAAAGCCTATTTCTATATTTTTTTTAAAATGAATTTTCAAAGTTTTAGGTCAAAATCCAACCTAGAGCTTTAGAAATTTGATTTTACCAAATATAGTCATGACTAAGGGAAAGAAAATTGAGGGATGTGAGGAACATCCTTAGGTATGCCCTAACCTTATTTGAGCTCAATTGAATCACTAGATTATGAGTTATCAAAGAAATTTAATTTTTAATAAATAAATAATATCTTATAATCCAGTTGTCCAAATTTAATGAAACCAATTTTAAAATAAAGTTAGGCTCAAGACAGTTCCAACGAGCCCAAGAAAATCAAATTTGGGCAAAAAATGACTTTTTGAAGGTTTTCCAAAGTTTCAGCCATTTTTTTGAATAAAGTATCGTACTAGACGATATCAGATTGTCCTGGACGAACCAAGATCATACAATACAATACAAAATCATATAGTATGATGTTTTACATGTGTTTTGAGCTAAAATTATATAATTGATCATACCGTATGATCTATCGATCATACAGTATGATTTTTTGCAAACTTGGATTTCAGGATTATAATTTTGATGATAACAAACATTTCTTCTTTCTGCTTTGAGTGACTAATCTTTTGTTGCAAATCTGGTTTTAATGATGACAAACACGTTTATATTATGTTTTGCTTGGCTAACCCGTTTCAGGTATAAAAGATCACGAGCAACTCAAGTCAACTCAAGATCGGGTCCAAGTGTGTCAAATATACTATTTTCCTTTTCTTGAGTCAATTGTAATGTAACTGAACCCCCAGCTAAGTAACCTTGCACACACACACTAAGAGGAAGAGTTTGAGTGAATTAGAGTTTCTATTCATTTTTATTCAGATCATCCTGGACGATATTCACATCATCCTGGACGATCCAGTAAAAATAGAAACCCTAATTAGGGCGACCAAGTTAAGTGTGTCTGATTAAGCAGATCGTCCTGGACGATCATTGGATCGTACGGGACGATATGCTCAAATCAGAAATTTTTAGCCGCCAGATCAAGTTAGGCATATTTTTATTTTAAGATATTTGGTCTGATTATCCCGGATGATACATGTATCATCCTGGATAATCCAGTGCAATCATGCCTAAATTAACCTGGTAATTAAGGAAAGCAATCAATGGTTAATTGATATGATCACATCATACGGGACGATCGCAAGATCGTCCTGGACGATATGGATCGCCTAGTTCATTTCAGCTGTACTACCCGAACTGTGTTCAGGATGATTTGGGCACTTTTTGAACTAATCGTCCGGGACGATATCCTTATCATCCTCGATGATCAAGTCATTTTTGAGTCGTCCAGCACAAGTTTCTCTGGATGACCCGAACTGTCTTCTGGACGATATTCCTCGATTTACACTAATCGTCCCGGACGATCGCAGGATCGTACGGGACGATATGATCAATTTTTTCTACTGATCGTCCATAAGAGCCAGATCGTCCAGGCTTAAACAGCTGATTTTGAACTGATCGTACAGGACGATCTATAGATCGTTCTGGACGATCTTGGCCGACCAGTTGAGATTTAGGGCAAATTTTAAGCCCTCCTATAAAAGATATTTTTCTTTCAATAAGAAAAATCTTTTGCCACTTTTCTTTCCAGGGAAACCCTAGAGATAGAGAGTTTGGGAGAGAGAGAGAGGATCTTATGAGGGGGAGTTCATGAGGGTTCACGAAGGGTTCTCCAAGCAAGGATCAGAGTTGTCTTCTCCGCTCGTCGTCTTTCGTCGTGTTGGTGTTCTTTGTGAGAGAATTATTGGAAAGAAGATCCAGGGTTCTCTGCCCGCTTCAGGAGGAAGAAAAAGGAGGTTAGGTTCTCTTCCTCACCTGTCAGTGGAAAGAAGGTTTTTGTACAAACTTCTCCACCTTACTGTGGGAGCAAAAGGAGAGACACTTTGGTTTAGTGCAATATCCGGAGGGGAGGCTCCGAGGAGTGGACGTATGTCAAGTTGACCGAACCACTATAAAATCTGGTGTGTTCATTCTGATTACTTTATGCACTTTTATTTTTCTTTGATTAACTACTTGGGTGAAATTATGTTTGATCTTTTTGTTTGATTGTTTTATTTGTTTTCGCTACAAATCAACGAAAAAGTTTTTACTGTTGCTCTCAAATTTTTAAATAACCAATTCACCCCCCTCTTGGTTAGCCTCGGGACTAGTTCATTAGAGCTTAACATCCCTATCAAACTTTCAAGTGGTATCAGAGCGGGATTCATAAAATCTAGTTTTAAAAAACTTTTGAATTTGATCCATGGCTAACTTTGGTAATCGTAATACTGCTGAAGGTTATTCAATCACACGACCGCCATTGTTTGATAATATTCCTTTTGATTTTTGAAAAACTCGCATGTCCACTTTTCTATAATCAATTGATTATCGCATATGGATGCTAGTTAAGGATGGATACGAACTACCTTTTAAATTGATTAACAATGTGAAAACTGAACTGCCCTTTGCTGATTGGACTTTTGATGATCATGATTTAGCACAATTAAATGCTAAATGCTTGAATTATTTTTTCTGTGCTTTAAAATATGAGGATTACATGCGTGTCTCTACATGTACAACTGGTAAGGAAATCTGGGATAGATTGTGTATCACATATGAAGGTACAACTGAAGTCAAACAGTCTAGGTTAAACATTCTGTTGCATGACTACGAACTTTTTTGCATGAAACCTACTGAAACCATTTCTGAAATGTACACTAGGTTCACTCAAATTGTTACTTCCTTGCATGCCTTAGGAAGAGAACTTACTAACTATGAAAGAGTGAACAAAATACTTAGATGTTTGCCTCCTTCGTATGATGCTAAGATAACTGTGATCACTAAATCTAAAGATTTAAATATTTACTCTATTGATAGCTTACTTGGATCACTCATTGCTTACGAGCAAGGGGTAAACCAAAGATAGCTTGATGCAGGTGAGAAGAAGAAGGAGAAAACAGTGGCACTGAAGGCCAACGAGAGTGATACTAGTTCTTTCAGGTCTGATAGCGATGACGTTGCCTTAATTACAAGGCAATTCAAAAGCTTTCTAAGGAAGAAACACAAGAAGTTTTAGAAGTGGAATAAGGGTAAGTCCAACAAGAATTTTAAAGGTTCATCTGACACTATCTGTTTTGAATGCAGGAAGCCTGGACACATTAAGGCTGATTGTCCTACACTTACAGCTCACCGGAGCAAGGAGAAGGGTGAAGAGAAACACAAGTTTAGAAAAGACAAGAAGCGGATTCAGAAGGCATTCTGGGCAGACTCTGCATCCAACTCCTCTGAGACTGAAGCTGAAGAGGAGAAAATAAATTTGTGTCTGATGGCTGATGATCACCCTGGTCAGTTAGACCAGGAAGAGGTATGTGAGCTTACTTACGATCAATTACTTAAAGTATCTGAAAAAAATTCATGCATCGTATAGGAAGCTTAAGAAAACCCATGCTAATTTGAAATTGGATTACTTAACTTTGCAAAAAGAGCATGATGTTTTGATTAAGGATAATTCCACTGTTGATAGCAATCACATGTCTTTACTTGATGAGTTTGATGAACTAAACAAAAAGCATTCTGATTTAATTGTTGAGCATGATGCATTAAAAATATCACATGTTGAATTAGAAGCTGCTTTTAAGAAATTGAATGATATGGCATGTGACCTAGAAAGTAATGAAAGTGCAAGGACTTTTGAAATTGCTAGTCTTAACAAGAAAAATGAATTTCTAAGAGTGAAAATTGCTGCCTTTGAAAAGATTAAAAAACCACCTACTTTTGAACAGTTTTATGCACCTCCACCTTTTGTAGATTCAGATTTAAAATCATCAAAGCATGTTTCGTATAAACCTAAGAAGAGGTACTATCACTCATATAGATTAGTTAACCCTTTTCCTGGTGTTAGATGTTATTCATGTGGCATGTTAGGACACATTTCCCACACCTGCACTGTTCACCATAGTACACATTGGGTGTGGAGGCCCAAACTACCTGTTTCACAGCACAGCATGCATGCATTGCATTCTTCTTTTCATAAGAAGGAACCCAAACCTATTTGGGTTTCTAAAACTGACGTTTGATGATTTTGTAGGTGTGCACTCACACAAGACCTTGTGAGAGCATGTGGTACCTGGACAGCGGATGTTCTAGACACATGACTGGAGATGCAAATCAGTTCATTTCACTGGAGGCCAAGGCTGGAGGCAAGGTTACACTTGGAGATAACACCACCAGGAGGGTGGTAGGCTCAGGTATAATTGGTGATTCAAAGAATTTTATGATTGATAATGTTTTGTTTATAGATGGACTAAAACATAACTTGCTGAGCATCAGTCAACTTTGTGACAAAGGATACAGCATCAAATTCCTGCATACTGGCTATATTTTTAGCTTAAATGATAAAATTATTTTGTAAGGGCAAAGGATCAACAACGTCTACAAGCTGGATGTAAGTTGCATTAAATCTGAGAATTCAATATGCTTAAAAACTGCTGCTGATGAGTCTTGGTTGTGGCATAGGAGATTGTGTCATGCCAGTATGAAAACCCTTAGGAGTGTCATCCAAAAGAACTTAGTTAGAGGTGTGCCCAAGCTTAAGTTCACTAAGGATTACCTGTGTGATGCCTATAAGTTAGGGAAGCAAGTCCAGTCCTCCTTTCACTCTGTTAAGGACATTAGTACCTCTAGACCTTTAGAAGTTCTTCACATGAACCTCTTTGGACCCATTAGCACTGCCAGCTTAGGGGGGAGAGTCTATGGGTTTGTGATTGTAGATGACTACTCGAGGTTCACTTGGATTAAATTTTTGTCCCATAAATCTGAGTCATTTGATGAGTTTAAGTCCTTCTCCACTTGGATTCAGAGGAAGTTAGGTTGTGAGATCCTGACTATTCATAGTGATCATGGTGGAGAGTTTGAGAATGTGAAGTTTGGAAGTTTTTGTGAGGAGCAAGGGATTAGTCACAATTTTTCAGCTCCTATTACCCCTCAGCAGAACGGGGTAGCTGAAAGGAAGAACAGGACCTTAGTGGAAGCCACTAGAGCCATGCTTGCTGAGTATTCACTTCCAAAATACTTTTGGGCTAAAGCGATAAACACTGCCTGTTATGTGCTGAATAGGGTGAATGTGAGATCAAATCTGAACAAAACACCTTATGAGATCATTAAGGGTAGAACTCCAAACCTGTCCCACCTCCATATCTTTGGCTGTAAGGTTTTCATTCTGAACAATGGGAAATCATCCTTAAGAAAATTTGACCCAAAATCTAATGAAGGAGTGTTCTTAGGCTATTCTAGTGTGGGGAAATTCTTTAGGGTGTTTAATAAGAGGACTTTGGTGGTGGAAGAAACAACTCATATGGTGTTTAATGAATCTGATCCTAAGGTGAATAGAGTTGAGGAAGAAGAAGAGGTAGAGGAAATTACCCAAGGGATTGGAAATGCAAATCTGGAGGAGAGGGTAGAACCTCAAACTACAGTGCCTAGAGATTGGAGATATTCTGTGAGTCATCCTAAAGAACTGATCTTAGGAGACCCTTCTGAAGGTGTTCGGACTAGGCATGGACTTAGGAAGGAAGTAAACCACTCTGCCTTTATCTCAATGACTGAACCCACCAACATCAATCAAGCCCTTTCGGATGAATTTTGGATCTTAGCTATGCAAGAAGAATTGAATCAGTTTATAAGGAATGATGTTTGGGAGTTAGTAGAAAGACCTAGAAATTAAAGTATTGTGGGAACCAAGTGGGTCTTTAAGAATAAGATGAATGATTCTGGAGTGGTGGTGAGAAATAAGGCAAGATTGGTGGCTAAGGGGTATAATCAGATTGAAGGGATTGATTTTAAGGAGACCTTTGCCCCTGTAGTTAGATTGGAAGCCCTTAGAGTGCTACTAGCCTTTGCCTGTTATAAGGGATTTAAGCTGTTTCAAATGGATGTCAAGAGTGCCTTTTTAAATGGGGTAATTAAAGAAGATATTTTTTATAGAACAACCCCCAGGTTTTGAGAGTACCCAATATCCAAATCATGTCTATAAATTAAAAAAGGCCTTATATGGATTGAAACAGGCACCCAGAGCTTGGTATGAGAGGCTTAGCACATTCATGTTAGAAAGAGAGTTTGTTAAGGGGAGCATAGACACCACCCTTTTTTTGAGGAGATTAGGGGATGACTTACTCATTGTCCAGATCTATGTTGATGATATAATTTTTGGATCTTCTGATAAATATTTATGTAATGAGTTTTCTAAAATAATGAGTAAGGAGTTTAAGATGAGTATGATGGGAGATTTGTCCTACTTTTTAGGGTTTAGCATAAGACAAACGGATGATGTAACCTTTCTCAATCAATCTAAATACACTAAGGACATTTTGAAGAAATATGAAATGGACAAAGCCAAGCCAATCAATACTCCCATGAACTCCTCAGTTCATTTAGATAAGGATTCAAGTGAAAAATCTGTTGATCAGAAGAAGTATAGAGGTATAATTGGATCACTGCTTTACCTGACTGCTAGCTGACCTGATATCATGTTTAGTGTTTGTCTTTGTGCTAGGTTTCAGGCTGATCCTAAAGAGTCCCACCTAACTGCTGTCAATTTATCTTTTATGGACCCCAAACCTAGGAATCTGGTACCCTAGGCACAACACCTCCTTTGAGATTATTGGGTATTCTGATTCTAACTTTGTAGGGTATAGGGTGGATAGAAAGAGCACTTCTGGAACTTGTCAATTTATAGGACAGTCTTTAGTCTCCTGGTCGGTAGAAAATAGAACTCAGTTGCACTTTCCACTGCTGAAGCTGAGTACATTGCCTTAGGAAGTTGTGTGGCCCAAGTTCTTGGTTAAAGCAACAAGTTTTGGATTTAGGGTTACCTGTTGGCATAATTTCTGTTCTGTGTGATAATACTAGTGCCATCTGCATCTCTAAGAATCCAATCCAACATTCTAGGACCAAACACATTGATATAAGGCATCACTTCATTAGGGACCATGTTACAAAAGGGGACATTGAGCTACATCATGTAGCAACTGAAAATCAGTTGGATGACATATTCACTAAACCACTGGCCTTTGACTCATTCAGTATTTTGAGAACCAGATTAGGAGTGATTGATATAAATGCTTGATTCTAATGACTGCTGATTTCTGATTTCTTTGATCTTTATTTTGTTCTTGTTAGTTAGTTATTTGAGTTGATTATTTTCTTTCAGTTGTTTTTATTTTTTCTTCTTCTACTAATTTTTGTGTTAGCCGTGTTGTTAGTTTGATATGAGTATTTACTGTGATGTGATTTTTTACCTATTTTTATTCACTAGTTTATCTCTTTTACATACTATTTTCTGCTTTTCAAAATTTGATCATTACTCACTACTTCTGATAAACTGAATTTCTGACTGAGAGTTTTACCTTATTTTGATTTGGAAGCTGGTAAGCAGTGATTGATTCCTCTGGATCTGTTAAAGGGAAGAAACATTGATGATTGTTTCTCTTTCTCTAACTCCCTTAAATGGTGTATTGTTTCTTTTGGATAAAAATTTTCTTCAAAATTAAAAAGTTGGTTTTTGAAATAGAGATCTGTTTTATCTTCCTATAGTAATCTACCTCATATGATTAGTGTTTTCAAAGTCTTGAGTCATTATTTTGATTTTTTAAACCAAGTGATTGCACTTATCATATGACATCTGGTTTTTGTTTTGTGAATTACTCTTCCTTATTGTGGAGAGCATCTCCTATGTTTGGAAGGTAATTTTACAGCTGAGATCCTTTAATGATTTTGAGAGGGAGAAAGCTTACAAAAGATGAGGAGTGCGCCAAATAAATTGAAAAAGAGGCACAAAATGAGCCCAAAGCTGAAAAGATGTGAAATGTCGCCAAACTAAAAGATACACAAAGCGTACCAAAAATTAAAAGATGCGCAAAGCGCCAAAAAAATTGAAAAGAGGCACAAAAGAAGCCCAAACCAAGCTTTCTTCCCTTTCAGATCGTTAAATGTCTTAGAAAAATCCGTGCGCCACTTAATATTTTCAAAAGCTTCAGTTTGAAAATCCTGATTTCTGGTTTTTTACTTTGTAACACTATTATATCAGATATTTTTCTGGAAGGAGGCTTGAAAGGATCTCTTTTCGAATCTAATTTCTTTCCTTCTGAATTGGATTTTTATTTTGAAAGAGGTTTGCATCAATAAGGTGCCCGGGGTCGGAGTTACGAAAGTCAATTTTTTCAACTTTTTCTGGATTTCAGCGCTGTCAATCGTCTTCTTATTAGTTTTTGGATCGAAAATCAAGGGAGAATTTTATTTTGTAGTTATTTTCTTTTCTGCTTGTACTGATGTTTCAGTATTTCTATTTCCCTCCTCCTTTTTGTGATGTCAAAAGGGGAAGTTTTCAGTTGTAGTAGTTTCTGTTCTTGTTATATTTTTGTAGTTGTGTTTCCTGTATTGCTTTGGTTGTTAAATAAAAATTAAAAAAATTTGTTTTTCGATCTCCGAGTTATTTTATTTTTCAAACTTTTGCACAAATGTTTGCCATCATCAAAAAGGGGGAGATTGTTGCAAATCTGGTTTTGATGATGATAAACACGTTTCTATTTTATTTTGCTTGGCTAACCCGTTTCAGGTTCAAAAGATCACGAGCAACTCAAGCCAACTCAAGATTGGGTCCAAGTGTGCCCAATGTACTATTTTCCTTTTCTTGAGTCAATTTTAATGTAACTGAACCCCCAGCTAAGTAATCTTGCACACACACACTAAGGGGAAGAGCTTGAGAGAATTAGAGTTTCTGTTCATTTTTGTTCAGATCGTTCTAAACGATATTCACATCGTCCTGGATGATCTAGTAAAAATAGAAACCCTAATTAGGGTGACCAAGTTAAGTGTGTTTGATTAAGCAGATCGTCCTGGACGATCATTGGATCGTATGGGACGATATGCTCAAATCAAAAATTTTCAGCCGCGAGATCAAGTTAGGCAAGTTTTTATTTTAAGATATTTGGTCTGATCGTTTCAGATGATATGTGTATCATCCTGGACGATCTAGTGCAATCATGCTAAATTAACCTGGTAATTAAGGAAAGCAATCAATGATTAATTGATACGATCACATCGTACGGGATGATATGGATCGTCTAGTTCATTTCAGCTGTACTACCCGAACTGTGTTCAGGACGATTTGGGCACTTTCTGAACTAATCATCCAGAACGATATCCTTATCATCCTGGACGATCAAGTCATTTTTGAGTCGTCCAGCACAAGTTTCTCTGGACGACCTGAACTGTCTTCTGGACGATATTCCTCGATTTACACTAATCGTTCCGGACGATCACAGGATCGTATGGGATGATATGATCAATTTTTTCTACTGATCGTCCAGAAGAGCCAGATCGTCCAGGCTTAAATAGTTGATTTTGAACTAATCGTACAGGACGATCTATAGATCGTCCTGGACGATCTTGGCCGACCAGTTGAGATTTAGGGCAAATTTTAAGCCCTCCTATAAAAGATATTTTTATTTCAACAAGAAAAATCTTTTGCCACTTTCCTTTCCAGAGAAACCCTAGAGAGAGAGAGAGTTTGGGGGAGAGAGAGAGGATCTTGTGAGGGGGAGTTCATGAGGGCTCACGAAGGTTACTCCAAGCAAGGATCAGAGTCGTCTTCTCCGCTCGTCGTCTTTCGTCGTGTTGGTGTTCTTTACGAGAGGATTGTCAGCAAGAAGATCTAGGGTTCTCTGTCTGCTTCAAGAGGAAGCAAAAGGAGGTTAGGTTCTCTGCCTTACCTGTCGGTGGAAAGGAGGTTTTTGTGCAGGCTTCTCCGCCTTGCTGTGGGAGCAAAAGGAGAGACACTTTAGTTTAGTGCAATACCCGGAGGGGAGGCTCCGGGGAGTGGACGTATGTCAAGTTGACCGAACCACTATAAAATCCGGTGTGTTCATTCTGATTACTTTATGCACTTTTATTTTTCTTTGATTAACTGCTTGGGTGAAATTGTGTTTAATCTTATTATTTGATTGTTTTATTTGTTTTCGCTGCAAATCAACGAAAAGGTTTTTACTGTTGCTCTCAAATTTTTAAATAACCAATTCACCCTCCCTCTTGATTAGCCTCGGGACTAGTTTATCAGGGCTTAACATCCCTATCGAACTTTCATCTTTCAGGTTCATGGGATCAATTGCAAGTCAAGCCAGTCTAAGATCGAGTTAGTCTATTTGTGGTTCAGGATCAATATATTTTTTCACTTTTCTTGGGTCAAATATAATGTAACGGATCCCCAAGCTAAGTAACCTTGCACACACACACTCAGGTGTAGAATTTTAGTGAGTTAGAGTTTCTGTTCAAATTTTGTTCATATCATCCTAAATGATCCTATCAGAATAAAAACTATAATTAGGGTGACATTTTAAATTGGTTTAATTAAGCAGATTGTCCTGGACGATAGGCCCATCGTACAGGATGATATGCTCAAATTAAAAAATCTCAACCGCCAGAATGACTTAGGCAAATTTTTATTTTTAGAATTGAGGTTTGATCATCCCAGATGATACATGTTTCATCATGGATGATCCGATACAATCATGCCTAAATTATTCTAGGGATTAAGGAAAGTAATCAATATTTGATTGATACGATCATATCATCTCAGACGATCGTAAAATTATCCTGGACGATACATGCAAAATCTTGATCATCCAGAGCACTTCACCTAGATGACCTAAGAAATATGCTGTATCATATTCCTGATTTTGAACTAATCATACAAGATAATAGACATATCGTCCGGGACGATCAATTTATTTTGAAATCATCCAGCATGGTTTGGCTGGATGACCTGAGAAATCTACTGGACGATCTTCATAATTTGAACTAATCATCTAGGATGATTACAAAATTATCCCAGATGATCGAAACATATTTTTCCTTCTAATCATCCAGAAGAACCTGATCGTCCAGGCCAAAAGGGTCTGTTTTACACTGATCATGCAGGATGATCTAAGGATCATCCTGGACGATCTTGGCCGATCAGTGAAGATTTAGGGCAATTTTTGAGCCCTCTTATTTAAGATCTCTTCTATTCAATCATTAAGATCTTTTGCCACTATCCTTTCCTGAGAGAGACTTAAAAAGGAGAGAGAGAGAGCTTGAGAGAGAGAGAGAAGATCTTATGAGGGGGAGTTTGTGAGGGGTTCACAAAGGTTGCTCCTAGCAAGGATCTGAGTCGTCTTCTCCGGTCATCATCTCTTATCCTTGGTGACTTCGTGGAAGGATCGTCTGTAAGAAGATCCGGGTTCTGTACCTTCTTCAGGAGGAAGCAAAAGGAGTTTGGGTCCTCTGCCTGCTTTAAGAGGAAGCAAAAGGAGTTCAGGTTCTCTGCCTCACTGTATTGGTGGAAAGGAGGTTTTGTATAGGCTTCTCTACCTTACTGTGAGAGCAGAAGGAGAGTCACTTAGTGTTAGTGCCATACCCAGAGGGGAGGCTCCAGGGAGTGGACGTAGGTCAAGTTGACCGAACCACTATAAAATTTTAAGTGTTATTTCTAATTATTTTCTGTATTTATTTTTTCTGTTGATTATCTACTTGGGTGAAATCTGTGATTGATCTTTTTATCATTATTTTTATTCATTTTTGCTACAAATTATAAAAAGATCTTTCTTATGGTTAAAGTTATTCTTAAAAACATCCAAAAGATTTTTCAGAATCGTTCTTGCTCATGAGTTTTTAAAATAACCAATTCACCCCCCCTCTTGGTTAGCCTCGAGACTAGTTCACAAGGGCTTAACATCCCTATTGAACTTTCAAATGGTATTAGAGCCTTAATTATAAAATCTAGTTTTGAAAAACTTTTAAATTTGATCCATGACTAACTTTGGAAATAGAAATGCAACTGAAGGCTATTCAATCACACGTCTACCGTTGTTTGATAACATACCTTTTAATTTTTAGAAAACTCACATGTCCACATTTTTGTAATATATTAATTATTGCATGTGGATGCTTGTTAAAGATAGTTATAAAGCACCATTTAGACTTGTTAATGGCGTTAAAATTGAACTTCCTTTTACTGAATAGATATTTGATGATCGTGATTTAGCACAACTGAATGTAAAATGCTTAAACTATTTTTTCTGTGCTTTAAATTTTAAAGATTACATATGTGTCTCTACTTGCACGACTGGTAAAAAAATTTGGAATAGATTCTACATCACATATGAAGGTACATCTAAAGTTAAACAGTCTAGGTTAAACATACTTCTTCATGACTACAAACTCTTTCGCATGAAATCTAGTAAGTCTATATCTGAAATGTACACAAGATTTACTCAAATTGTCACCTCCCTGCATGCCTTAGGAAGAGAGTTTACAAATTATGAGAAAGTTAACAAGATTTTGAGATATTTGCCTTCTTCTTATGATGCCAAGATTACAGGAATTATTGAATCCAAAGATTTGAATAATTATTCTATTGATAACTTACTTGGGTCACTCATTGCTTACGAGCAAGGAGTGAACCAACAACAAATTGCTGCAGGTGAGAAGAAGAAAGAGAAAACTATGGCGTTGAAGGCCAACGATACTGACACTAAGTCTTCCAGGTCTGATAGCGATGATGTTGCCTTAATCACAAGGAAATTTAAAAGCTTTTTAAGGAAGAAACATGAGATCTTTCAGAAGTGGAACAAAGGTAAGAGTAGCAAAAATTTTAAAGGCTCTTCTGATACAGTTTGTTTTGATTGCAGGAAGCCTGGACACATAAAAGCTTATTATTCTACGCTTAAGGCTCACCCAAGTAAGAAGAAGGGTGAGGAGATACCCAAGTCCAGGAAGGACAATAAGAAGATCCAAAAAGCTTTCTGGGCAGATTCTGCATCCAACTCCTCAGAAACTGAAGCTGAAGAGGAGATAACAAATTTATGCTTGATGGCAGACAAACATCATGGTCAATCTAACCAAGAAGAGGTATGTGAGCTAACTTATAATTAATTACATGAAGTTTCTAAAAGAATTCATTCATCATATAGGAAACTTAAGAAAATGCATGCTAGCCAGAAATGGGAATTCTTAAATTTAGAAAAAGAGCATGAAGCATTGATTAAGGATCATTCTACTCTTGATAGTAATCACATGTCCCTACTTGATGAATTTGATGAGTTAAATAAAAAGCATTTTGATTTAGTTATTGAGTATGATTCATTAAAAATATTGCATGTTGAATTAGAAGCTACATTTAAAGAATTAGAAACTCATGCATCTAATTTGGATAGTAGTGAACATTATCTAAAATTTGAAATTACTAGTCTCAAGAAAGGAAATGAATTTTTTAGTATGAAAATAAGTGCATATGAGAATGATGTAACACCTCCTACTTTTGTATAATTTTTTACACTTCCATCACTTGAAACATTTGATTCAAAATCATTAAAATATGTTCCATTCAAACCTAGGAAGAGGCACTATCACCCACGTAGATTAGTTAATCCTTTTTCTGGTGTTAGATATTTTCTTGTGGTATGCTAGGACAAATCTCCCACACCTGCACTGTTCACCGTAGTACATATTGGGTGTAGAGGCCTAAACTATATGATTCATAATATAGCATACATGCATTGCATTCTTCTTTTCGTAAGAAGGAACCCAAACTTGTTTGGGTTCCTAAATCTGATGTTTGATAATTTTGTAGGTGTGCTCTCACACAAGACCTCGTGAGAGCATGTGGTACCTGGACAGCGGATGTTCAAGATATAAGACAAGAGATGTAAATCAATTTATTTCGCTAGAGGTCAGGGCCGAAGGTAAGGTTACACTTGGAGACAACACCACCAGGAGGGTGGTAGGAATAGGTATAATTATTGATTCAAAGAATTTTATTATTGATGAGGTTTTATTATGATTTGAGTAAATATGTTCATTCAAGTGAATTCTAATCCAAGTTATGTTTTGATAATTACAAAAGCTTATTGTTTGTTTTATTCTTCTCCTAACAAATATTTGAGTTTTTATTGTGTGTACTAAAGTATTTTTCAGGAAATTCATACTCCAGATTATTGAAGACTTCAAGTTAATTTATTCACTGTAAATGAAGTCTGTAAATTTTATTTTTCTTGAGTCTGAGAGAGTGTGATTGTAAGTTGGATAACTGTGCACACACACATAATGGGGGAGTAAAAACTTAAGTTTTTTAAACTGATCGTACAGTGTGATTTGTATATCGTATGGGATGATCTGTAGTATATGTCCGCCATATCGAACCCATATGGCAAGAAATTTTTTTAAGTTAAGTTCGTACAATATGAATTACTATTCATACATGTGTTTTTGCTGTACAAACGGCTCTGACTTCGGTTCGTCCAAGGGTTCGTACGGGACAAACTGATCGTACGAAGCGCTCTGACTTGATCATCCAAGGGTTCGTCCGGGACAAGATGTTCGTACAAAGCGCTCTGACTTGATCGTCCAAGGTTCATCCGGGATGAAATGTTCGTATGAAGCGCTCTGACTTAATCGTCTAGAGGTTCGTATGGGATGAAATGTTCGTACGAACGGCTCTGACTTGTTCATCTCATGGTTCATATTGGACGGATCGTTCAATATTTTGAACTATTCATACATTACGATAGTCGATCGTACGGGATGATCAGCATGGATTAAACTTGAAATTTTTAGTTTTTGGATAGTTTTTTTATCCCAAGTATATAAATGACTTAAAACTGACTGAAGGAAAGATCCTTCTGTGAAAATAATTTTGGAGAGTGAAATGGAGAGTGATTGGGAGAGTGTTTGGGAGTGAGTGTTGAGAAATCTTTGAAGAGAAAATTGTGAAGGGATTCACAAGGTTATCCAATTGTGAGGATTTCTTTATTTTTTTTTCTTCTAGCATCTTCCTACCTTCCTTGGAGACTTTTGCAAGAGTTTTTGTTCAAGGGGATTCTGATTCTCTACCGTGACTTGGAGGGTGAAAAAAGACGTTGGTTCTCTGCCATCACTTGGAGGGTGAAAAAGGCTGATGACTCTCTGCTGCACTTGGACACTATAAAAGGATGTTTGGTTCTCTGCCTTCACCAGGAGGGTGAAAAAGGACAACGGTTCTCTGCCGCACCGGGTTGGTGGAAGAGAGTTTGTAAAGGCTTCTCCGCCTTGTTGTGGGGGCTAAAGCAGAGTCACTTGAGTTTAGTGCAATACCTAGAGAAGGAGTCTCTAGGGAGTGGATGTAGGTCGTGTTTGACCAAACCACTATAAATTCTGGTATTTTCTGTTCTTACTTTTTACTTTTCTACATTTTTCTTTTTCTGCATTTTATTTTATTTTTATGGTTGAAATTCTGTGATTTGAAGAAAGTGAGAAATTAACTCTGTTCATACTGTACGAAGTCAAATTGTACTGTACGATTTACTTAAAATTTTTCTAAAATTCTAAGAGTAATTTTTAAAAGGACCAATTCATCCGCCCTCTTGGTTAGCCTAGGGACGTGAGCAATAGGTCTAACAACCTATTCATATTTTCAAGTGGTATTAAAGCCAATTTCAAAAATCACTGTTTAAAATACTTTTTGAAATTCGATCATAGCTAATTTTAGAAATAGAAATACTTTAGAAGGTTACTCGATCACTAGACCACCTTTGTTTGACAATATCCCATTTGATTTTTGGAAAACTCGCATGTCTATATTTCTACAATCTCTTGATTATCGCATGTAGATGTTAGTACAGGAAGGTTATACAAAACCTACTAGATTTATAGAAGGAATTAGAGTTCAAACACCTTTTGCCGAATGGACTATAGAAGAACGTGAGCTAGCTCAATTAAATGCTAAGTGTTTGAATAGTTTCTTTTGTGCTTTAAAATCAGAAGATTACATGCATGTTTCAACTTGTAAATCAGGAAAAAAAATTTGGGATAGGCTTTGTATTACTTATGAAGGTACAAATAAAGTGAAGCAAATTATGTTGAACATTCTCTTGCATGACTATGAACTATTTCGCATAAAACTGAATGAATCAATCTCAGACATTTATACATGTTTTACTCACATAGCCACTTCATTGCATGCTTTATGTAGGGAATTAACTAATGCAGAAAAAGTTAATAAGATACTTTGTTGCTTACCTACTGCATATGATGCAAAGATAACTGTATTAATAGAATCTAAAGATTTAAATATTTATTCTATTGATAATCTTCTTGGATCACTAATTGCTTACGAGCAATCTATGACTCAAAGACAGATTTATATGGGTGAGAAGAAAAATGAGAAGAACATAGCTTTGAAGGTGGATGATTCAGAAAGTGATCAATCACTACCTAAGGATGAAGAGGATATCACCTTGATGACAAGGCAATTTAGAAGTTTCCTAAGAAGGAAGCAGAGAAGACGCCAACAGTGGAACAAAGGTAAGTTCCAAAAGAATGTTAAGGCTTCGAATGAAGTTATTTGCTATGAGTGCAGGAAGCCAGAACACATAAAGACAGATTTCCCCAATCTCAAGGGAAATCCTAGCAAGGAGAAGGCCGAGGAGAAACCAAAGGAAAGAAGGGATAAAAAGAGACTTCAACGAGCTTTTTGGGTGGACTCTACTTCAAATTCCTCAGAAACTATACCAAAAGAGGAAGTCATAAATTTGTGCTTAATGACAGACAATCTTAATCAATCAGATCAAAAAGATGTATGTGACTTAAGTTATGAAGAATTGTTTGAAGTTTCTAAACGCATACATACAGCATATAAGAAACTAAAAAAACTGCATGCTAAATTAAATTTGGATTATTTAGAGCTGCAGAAAGAATATGAGATCCTTAGGAAAGATCATGCATTAATTGATAGTAACCACATGACTTTGTTGGATGAGTTTGATGATTTAAACAAACAGTATAATCTTTTAAAATTATCTCACACTGAACTTGAAAATGATTTTAAGATTTATATGGATGAATCGAATACTAGAGAGCATGATTTAAAGATTAACAATTTGATTCTAGAAAGTGCTAATGCTTATCTTAAAGTTCAGTTAAAAGCACTTAAAGAAAATAGAAATTCACCTAAACTTGAAGATTTTCATGAATCCTACTACAAGATCACTGGTTCAAAATCTAAGAAGAAAATTTTCAGGAAGAATAAATTGGTGAATCCTTTTCCAGGAATAAAGTATTTTTCTTGTGGTAGTTTAGGATATATTTCCCACACTTGTACACTTAAATATAGAACACATTTAGTATGGAGACATAAGGTGCATAAATCACAATATATCACACATGCATCTGGTTTAAAATTATCAAGAGGAGAACCCAAACTTGTTTGGGTTCCCAAGATTAATGTTTGATCATTTTGCAGGAACAATCTCACACAAGACCTCATGAGAGTATTTGGTACCTGGACAGTGGCTGCTCAAAGTATATGACTGGAGATACAAATCAATTTATAATGCTTGAAGCCAGGAATGAAGACAAGGTTATACTTGGAGATAATACTACCAAGAGAGTGGTATGTACATGTTTAATTAAAAACTCTAGAAACTTTGTGATTAAAAATGTGTTGTTGGTTGAAGGTTTAAAACACAATCTGTTGAGTATAAGTCAATTGTGTGATAAGGGCTATCATATAAAGTTTTTGTCTACTAGTTATGTTATTAGTCTGAATGGAACTGTTTTTTTGAATGGTGATAGAGTTAATAATATTTACATGCTAGATTTGAATTTTATTAAACCTTCTACTGATCTGTGTTTGAAAACTATATCTAATGAATCATGGTTATGGCATAGAAGGCTTTGTCATACTAGTTTGAGAAATCTTAGAAAAATTACCCAAAAGCAACTAGTTAGAGGTATACCAAAATTAGACTTCACTAAAGATCACTTGTGTGATGTATGTCAATTAGGAAAACAAGTGAGATCCTCTTTCAATTCAATCAAGGAAATTAGGACTAGCAAGCCCTTAGAAACTATTCACATGGATTTATTTGGACCTATTAGTACCTTAAGTCTAGGAGAAAAAAGATTTGGGTATGTTATTATGGATGACTATTCTAGATTCACCTGGATTAGATTTTTGAATCATAAGAGTGAATCATTTAAAGAGTTTAGAGATTTTACCACTTGGATTCAGAGAAAACTAGGTTTTGAAATAGTTACTATCCAAAGTGATCATGGGGGAGAATTTGAAAATGAAATGTTTAATGATTTTTACAAATCTCATGGGATTGAACACAACTTCTTAGCCTCTAGAACACCTTAACAGAATGGAGTTGTAGAAAGAAAAAATAGGACATTAATTAAAACTGCTAGGGCCATGTTGGCAGAGTATTCACTTCCAAAATATTTTTGGGCTGAAGCAATTAACACAGTGTGCTATATGTTGAATAGGGTGTACATAAGGTCTAAATTAAATAAGACACCCTATGAACTTCTTAAAGGTAGGAGTCCCAACCTCTCACATCTACATGTTTTTGGATGTAAAGTGTTCATTCATAATAATGATAAAACTCTCTTAGAAAAATTTGATCCAAAATCTGATGAAGGAATCTTTCTAGGTTATTCAAGTGTTGGAAAATCCTATAGAGTTTTTAATAAGAGAACATTGGTAGTTAAGGAGACCACACATGTTGTTTTTGATGAATCTTATGATAGTAAAGAGTCTAAATTGGATGAATATGAGGTTAAGGTAGTAACCCAAAAACTTGAAGATCAAAAAGTTGGAGAAAGGGTTGAAAAAGGAGAAGAAAACCAATTGCCTAGAGAATGAAAATTTGTAAGAAGTCATCCTAAAGAGTTGATTTTAGGAGAACCAAGTGAAGGAGTTAGGACTAGGCATGGTTTGAGAAAAGAAGTAAATCATTTAGCGTTTATTTCAATGATTGAACCCAATAATATAGAACACGCACTTTTGGATGAATTTTGAATTTTGGCCATGCAAGAAGAGTTGAATCAATTTAAGAGAAATGATGTTTGGGAGTTAATTGAAAGGCCAAAAGATCAAAGTGTAGTTGGGACTAAGTGGGTGTTCAAAAATAAAATGAATGATTCAGGAGCTGTTGTGAGAAATAAGGCTAGATTGGTAGCTAATGGGTATAATCAAATTGAAGGAATTGATTTTGAGGAGACATTTGCCCCTGTAGCAAGACTTGAAGCAATCAGAGTTTTGTTAGCCTTTGCCTATTTTAAAAACTTTAAATTATACCAAATGGATGTTAAAAGTGCCTTTTTGAATGGGGTGATAGAAGAGGATGTTTATGTTGAGCAGCCTCCAGGTTTTGAAAATTCTAAATTCCCTAATCATGTTTTCAAATTGAAAAAGGCATTATATGGACTAAAACAGGCACCTAGAGCTTGGTATGAAAGGTTAAGCATTTTCTTATTATAAGGATCATTTGGTAAAGGAAGTGTGGACACCACTCTATTTTTAAAAAGAATTGGAAATGAAATACTCATTATACAAATATATGTGGATGGCATTATTTTTTGATCAACTGATAAACTTTATGTGATGAATTTTCAAAGATAATGAGTAGTGAATTTGAGATGAGTTTGATAGGTGATTTGAGTTATTTTCTTGGTTTTAGCATAAAGTAAAATGAGGAAGGAACTTTTCTGTGTCAATCTAAGTATGTTAAGGATATACTCAAAAAGTATGAAATGGATAATGCTAAATCAGTAACTACACCCATGAGTTCCTCAGTACTATTAGATAAGGATCCTAAGAGAAAATCTGTTGATCAAAAGAAGTTTAGAGGAATAATTGGATCTTTGTTTTATTTGACTGCTAGCAGACCTGACATCATGTTTAGTGTTTGCTTATGTGCTAGATTTTAAGCTGATCCAAAGGAATCACATTTGACAATAGTGAAAAGGATTTTAAGATATCTTCTGGGAACTCAAAATTTAGGGATTTGGTATCCTAAGAATAGTTCTTCTTTTGATATTATTGGATACTCAGATTCTGATTTTGTAAGCTGTAGGGTGGATAAAAAAAGTACTTCTGGGACATATCAATTCATTAAAAATTTATTAGTATCTTGGTCCAGTAGAAAACAAAATTCAGTAGCACTTTTTACAGCTGAAGTAGAATATATTACCTTAGGGAGTTGTGTAGGACAGGTGCTTTAGTTGAAACAATAATTGAGTGACTTAGGATTTTCAATTAGCACTATTTCAATCTTTTGTGATAACACTAGTGCCACTTATATTTCAAAGAATCATATTCAATATTTTAGAACCAAGCATATTGATATAAGGCATCATTTTATAAGAGATCATATAGAGAAAAGGGAAATTGAACTACATCATGTCGCTACTAAAGATCAGCTTGCAGATATTTTCAGAAAACCCTTAGCTTTTGACACTTGTAGCATGTTAAGGATAATACTAGTTGTGATTGATTTAAATGCTTAATTGAAGATTCTGCAAATGTGTGTTTATATGTGCTTGTTGGTATGTTCATTGCAAGTGATTTATTTTCTAGTGTTTTATATTTTATTGGTATCCTTTGTGTTGTCATTTTTTAAAAATAAAAAAATTAAAAATTTTATTTAAATTGTTCTGTAGTTAAGTGTTGGAAACCTATAAGATTGAAGAGACGAAAGTTTGTTTTATTTTATCAATTTGTACTGTATGATGACATTATCGTACTATACGATTGCATGAACTTCATCTATACGAATGGGTGAGGAATCACGATTAGTGTCAGTTATTATTGATGATCGTACGTATGAATAAATCATTAGTCTGTACGATCCAAGTGTCATTTCACATTAGAATGACTCTAACCATCGCCTGAACGATCCTTTAATTTTTTGATCATCCTGGATGAACACGTCATCGTCTGTACGATCAGGAAGTTAAAAAGCCTGTATGAAAGGATGCCCCGGGACGAGCAGTTTACAAAAAACCATTTTATTTTGACTACTTTCATTCGTCCCGGACAAACTTTTATTCGTCCTGGACAAAATTAATTTCGTATTGTATGAAGTTGGTTCGTACAGTATGATTTCAGGTTTTTTCTAAATAAAGGAGGGTCATTTTCTTTCATTTCACTTTCATTCTAAAATCCTTTAGAGCTTAGAATAGAAGATGTCGGGCAGTGGAAAGAGAGCACGTGTTGCTTGGGGTCCTACTTCTAGGAGGGACTGGGATGACAACTTTCTGAGTGAGAAAAATGAGAAAGCATACCTTAGGTATGCTGCTTCTAAGGTCACCTCTTCCCGCATTCTGCTGCAAGAAATATTCATTTTACAGTAATGTCTTTGTTTGATTCCACCCAATTTATTTTTCTTTTGACTCTGATCTATGCGTTTAACAAGGACCTTTTTCATGTGTTCCTGGCTAATATGATATTCAACCAGGATCACTCTGTCATTTCTTCATATGTTCTTAAGCAAAAAGTTGTGATAACTAAGGAGGATTTAGGGGAATATATTCACTTAAGAACCTATGGGACACGGGCACACAGCTTTTCTACTAGACCGGACAATGGTTGGTCCGAGGTGAACCAAGTCCTTAGAGGTATAAGCACACCCACTCATGTTTCCCGGGTTAACTCTTTAAACCAGAATGCACGAATAATCCAGCACGTGCTTAGGACATCTATCATTCATAAGGCGGGAGATCGAATAAATATGACACCACTTCTTTCTTCTACAACCTATCTGATTATGACTGTCTAACCTATTGATGAGGCATAATTAATCCTAGATTATATTTACTATCTCTCTGATATAGGTCTAGCTAGTGTAAAAAGAAAGAAGAATATTGCTTTAGGATACGTTGTTTGCTATATCCTTGAGAAGAAATATAATCTAATCCATCCTTCTGGACCTTCTGAACTCTCACTTTACTTCATTGACGCTTCTTTTCGAGCATTATTTGGGAAAGAAGGAACTGCTAACAGCTCTGATGATGAACATGCTTCTGCTTCTGCTCCTTCAACTGCACCTACAGCTGCACCTATACCATCTCAAGATTTCTATCAAAATATGGTCTAGTGTTTTGAAAGAATGGATCAAAGATTTGATCATATGGAGGCATATTTGAAGCAGCAAGACGATAAGTACAAGGATGATAGAGTATGGATTAGGGATCAATTTAATTCTGTGAACACTAATATTGTTACGCTAAATAGCTATTTTGCTTTGTTTAGCAATCATCCCCCTCCTCCAGATCAGGGTCCCTCCGATTATTAGTATTCCTTGTGTTTATCTTGGAATGGATGTGATTGTAGTTTTCTTTATTGTTTCTTAGATTTGTGTTTGCTGTTGATTCATTTTATGAGAAAGTTAGCAAGTTTATCATATGATGTTGTGCTACAAAGTAAAGCTTGTTATTGTGTATATTTTGAAAAATGATCAGAAGTGAAATGTTCAAGTGTTTCTGTGCATATCATTTTGTGTTATTGACTGAAAATGTTCTAATCTTAAAACACTCCACTATAGTTGATTAATGTTCTACAATGTTAATTGAATTTATATTACAATAGAAAATTCTATGCATAATATTAAATTCTCAAAAATATTTAGATTTTGTTATGATTGGGTGTGATTAGAAGATCTTACATTATCTTATTTAGACATGTATTATTTAGTCTAAATTAATGTATATTTGATGTCTTAATATTACTCTTACATTCTATATCATTGTGTTCATTATTGTATTTGTGACCCAGAGATAGTGTTGTTGGAAAGAATCTTACATTCAAAGCAAAGCTTGAAAAGATGCATAAAATGTGCCATACAATAAAAGATGCGCAATATCGCCAAATATAAAAAGACACATAAAGTGTGTCATTCAATAAAAGATGCGCAATGTCGCTAAATCTAGAAAAAGGCATAAAATTAGCCTACATTTTGAAAAGATGCGCAATATCGCCAATTGTTCTTTCCTTTAGCATTTTTCTCCAAGTTCACTATCAATGATTGTCACTTTTGACTTAGAATTTTGGTAATGTTGTTTCATCTTTTGTGCAAAAGTTGAGGCTACTAATCTGTCTAATACATTACTACTTTAGATCAACTTTTCTTCTCCTTAACATAATATGCGATCTAACACTTTTGAGTCTTTATTTTTTGCATCTGACTTGAATATTATAGTTAAAATTCATTTAACATTATTCCACTTCTCAACTAATTTGAGTGTCCCTTTTTGTTGTTGACAAAAGGGGGAGAGTTTTATTGTTTGACTAAAATTATCTGACTTTATTTGCTTGATAAGTTTTATTGTTTGACTTTGTGTGCTTGATTTATTTTGACTTGTTGCATTTAAGTTTTTAGTTGCTTGTGTATGTAGGAATATACTTTGCTTGTGTGTAGTGTGTAGTGTTTGTAATGCTTGTGTTGCATGTTAAATTCTTATTCTTCTTACTCTTTTGGTACCTTTTTCCTTTTGGTACCCTTTCCTTCGCTTATTCAGTATGTTCCCTTTTATCTCTTGTTTAGGATAGGTCATTTCTTTAGTGGGAGCTTAGGCTTTAGAGGGAGCACTGGACTTCATTTACTTAGGAGGAGTGTACATTTAGTGGAATCTTAGGAGAAATATGACTTAAGTTGTTCATTCAAACAATAATTATTTTGTCATCATCAAAAAGGGGGAGATTATTATGATTTGAGTAAATCTGTTCATTCAAGTGAATTCTAATGCAAGTTATATTTTGATAATTATAAAAGCTTATTGTTTGTTTTATTCTTCTCCTAATAAATATTAGAGTTTTTGTTGTGTGTAATAAAGTATTTTTTAGGAAATTCACACTCTAGATTGCTGAAGACTTCAAGTTTATTTGTTCATTGTAAATAAAGTCTGTAAATTTTATTTTTCTAGAGCCTAAGAGAGTGTGATTGTAAGTTGGATAACTGTGCACACACACACAATGGGAGAGTAAAAACTTAATTTTTTAAATTGATCGTACATTGCGATTTGTATATCGTACTGGACGATCTGTAGTATATGTCCTCCATATCGAACCCATATGGCAAGAAATTTTTCTAAGTTAAGTTTGTATAGTTTGAATTACTATTCATACATATATTTTTGTTGTACGAACGGCTCTGACTTGGGTTCGTCCAAGGGTTCGTACGGGACAAACTGATCGTACGAAGCACTTTGACTTGATCGTCCAAGGGTTCATCCGGGATGAGATGTTTGTACGAAGTGCTCTGACTTGATAGTCCAAGGGTTCATCTGGGACGAGATGTTTGTACGAAGCGCTCTGACTTGATCGTCCAAGGTTCATCCGGGATGAAATATTCGTACGAAGCGCTCTGACTTGATCGTCTAGAGGTTCGTACGGCACGAAATGTTCGTACGAACGGCTCTGACTTATTCGTCTCATGGTTCATACGGGACGGATCGTTCAATGTTTTAAACTATTCGTATAGTATGATAATCGATCGTATGGGACGATCGGCTCGGATTAAACTTAAAATTTTTAGTTTTTGGATGTTTTTTCTTATCCTCAAGTATATAAATGACTTAAAACTGACTGAAGGAAAGATCCTTCTGCGAAAATACTTTTGGAGAGTGAAAGGGAGAGTGATTGGAAGAGTGTTTGGGAGTGAGTGTTGAGAAATCTTTGAAGAGAAAATTTTGAAGGGATTCACAAGGTTATCCAATTATGAGGATTTCTTTATTTTTTTCTTCTGGCATCTTCCTACCTTCCTTGGAGACTTTTGCAAGAGTTTTTGTTTAAGGGGATTCCGGTTCTCTGCCGTCACTTGGACAGTGAAAAAGGACGATGGTTCTCTGCTATCACTTGGAGGGTGAAAAAGGAGGACAGTTCTCTGCCGCACTTGGAGAGTATAAAAGGACATTTGGTTCTTTGCCTTCACCAGGAGGGTGTAAAAGGATGACGGTTCTCTGTCGCACCAGATTGGTGGAAGAGAGTTTGTAAAGGCTTCTCCGCCTTGCTGTGGGGGCTAAAGGAGAGTCACTTGAGTTTAGTGCAATACCTAGAGAAGGAGTCTCTAGGGAGTGGATGTAGGTCGTGTTTGATCGAACCACTAAAAATTCTGGTATTTTCTGTTCTTACTTTTTACTTTTCTGCATTTTATTTTATTTTTGTGGTTGAAATTCTATGATTTGAAGAAAGTGAAAAATTAACTCTGTTCGTACTGTACAAAGTCAAATCGTACTGTACGATTTACTTAATTTTTTTCCAAAATTCCAAGAGTAATTTTTAAAAGAACCAATTCACCCCCCCTCTTGGTTTGCCTAGGGACATGAGCAATATGTCTAACAACCTATTCATATTTTTAGGTTTTGCTTGTAGATGGACTGAAACATAACTTTCTCAGCATTAGTCAACTCTGTGATAAAGGATACAACATCAAGTTCCTGCCAACTTGCTGCATTATATGCTTAAATGACAAAATTATTTTGCAGGAAAAAAGGATCAACAATGTCTACATGCTGGATGTAAGTTGCTTTAAAGCTGCTATTTCAATTTGCTTAAAAACTACTGATGATGAGTCAGGGTTGTGGCACAAGAGATTATGTCATGCCAGTATGAAAACCCTTAGAAGAGTCACCCAAAAGGACTTAGTTAGTGGTGTCCCCAAGCTTAAGTTCACTAAGGACCACTTGTGTGATGCCTATCAGTTAGGGAAGCAAGTCCAATCCACTTTGCACTCCATTAAGGACATCAGTACCTCTAAACCTTTAGAAGTCCTTCACACTGCCAGCTTAGGGGGAAAAGTCTATGGATTTGTGATTGTTGATGATTACTTGAGGTTCACTTGGATTAAATTTCTATCACATAAATTTGAGTTATTTGATGAATTTAAATCTTTCTCTACTTGGATTCAGAAGAAGTTAGGTTGTGATATTTTGACCATTCATAGTGATCATGGGGAGGAGTTTGAAAATGAGAAATTTAGAATTTTCTATGAGGAGCAAGGGATTAGCCATAATTTTTCAGCTCCTAGGACCCCTCAGCAGAATAGGGTAACTGAAAGGAAGAATAGAACCTTAATGGAAGCTGCTAGTGCCATGCTTACTGAGTATTCACTTCCAAAATACTTTTAGGCTGAAGTGGTAAACACTGCCTGTTATATGCTGAATATGGTGAATGTTAGATCCAAACTGAATAAGACACCCTACAAGATTATTAATGGTAGAAATCCAAACATGTCCCACCTTCATGTCTTTGGCTGTAAGGTTTTTATTCTGAATAATGGGAAAACATCCTTAAGAAAATTTGACCCCAAATCTAATGAAGGAGTGTTCTTAGGCTATTCTAGTGTGGGAAAATCCTTTAGGGTGTTTAATAAGAGAACTTTGGTGGTGGAGGAGACTACTCATGTTGTGTTTGATGAATCTGATCCTAAGGACTTTAGAGTTGAGGAAGAAGAGAAAATAGGAGAGATTACCCAAGGGGTTAAAAATACAAATCTGGAGGAAAGGGTAGAACCTCAAAACACTTTGCCTGAATAGAGATATTCTTCGAGTCATCCTAAAGAACTGATCTTAGGAGACCCTTCTGAAGGTGTTAGAACTAGACATGGACTTAGAAAGGAAGTAAACCATTCAACCTTTATCTCAATGACTGAACCCACCAACATCAATCAAGTCTTTTCTGATAAATTTTGGATCTTAGCTATGTAAGAGGAATTAAATCAATTTGTAAGAAATGATATTTGGAGTTAGTAGAAAGACCTAGGAATCAAAGTGTAGTGGGAACCAAGTGGGTCTTAAAGAATAAGATGAATGATTTTGGTGTGGTGGTTAGGAATAAGACAAGATTGGTAGCTAAGGGGTACAATCAAATTAAAGAGATTGATTCTGAGGAGACCTTTGCCTTTGTAGCTAGATTGGAAGCCATTAGGGTGCTACTAGCCTTTGCCTGTTATAAGGGATTTAAGTTGTTCCAAATGGATGTCTAGAGTGCCTTTTTAAATGGGGTAATAAAAGAGAATATTTTTGTAGAGCAGCTCTCAGGTTTTGAGAGTTCTCAATATCTAAATCATGTTTACAAATTAAAAAAGGCCTTATATGGATTGAAACAGGCACCCAGAGCTTGGTATAAGAGGCTTAGCACATTCTTACTAGAAAGAGAGTTTGTTAGGGGGAGCGTAGACACCATCCTTTTTCTTAGGAAAGTAAGAGATGATCTACTTATTGTTCAGATCTACGTTGATGATATACTTTTTGGATTTTCTGATAAAAATTTATGTGATGATTTTTTTAAGATAATGAGTAAGGAGTTTGAGATGAGTATGATGGGAGAATTGTCCTACTTTTTAGGGTTTAGCATAAGGCAAATAGATGATGGAACATTTCTGAATCAATCAAAATACACTAAGGACATCTTGAAGAAATATGAAATGGACAAAGCTAAGCCAATCAACACTCCCATGAGTTACTGTTCAGTTAGATAAGGATTCAAATGAAAAATCTGTTGATCATAAGAAGTTTAGAGGACTAATTGGATCACTGCTTTACCTGACTGCTAGCCAACCTGATATTATGTTTAGTGTTTATCTTTGTGCTAGATTTTAAGCTAATCCTAAGGAATCTCACATGACTGCAGTTAAGAGAATCCGTAGATATCTCTTAGGGACCCCAAACCTAGGGATCTAGTATCCTAGGCACAGCAGTTCTTTTGGAATTATTGGATATTTTGATTCTAATTTTGTAGGATGTAGGGTGGATAGAAAGAGCACTTTTTGAACTTGCCAATTCATAGGATAGTCTTTAGTCTCCTGGTCCAGTAGAAAATAGAACTCAGTTACACTTTCCATTGCTGAAGCTGAGTATATTGCCTTAGGAAGTTGTGTGGCCCAAGTCCTTTGGTTGAAGCAACAAGTTTTGAATTTAGGATTACCTGTTGGCACAATTTTAGTTCTATGTGATAACACCAGTGCCATCTATATTTCTAATAATCCAATCCAACATTCTAGAACCAAACATATTGACATAAGGCATCACTTCATTAGGGACCATGTTACAAAAGGAAACATTGAGCTACATCATGTAGCAACTGAAAATCAACTGGCTGACATCTTTACTAAACCACTGGCCTTTAACTCATTTAGTATTTTAAGGATCAGATTGGGTGTGATTGACATAAATGCATGAATCTAATGATTATTGATTTCTGAATTTTCTATTTTTCATTTTATTTCTGTTATTTATTTGTTTGCTTTGATTATCTATTTCCTGTTGGTTTATATTTTCTGCTGATTTTCATTTTAGTGTTATTTTTTTCCTGATTTGAGTATTTATTTTAATATGATTTCCTACTTATTCTTGATTTACTATTTTTTTAAAATAAGATCATTGCTCACTACTGTTGATAAACTAGATTTCTGACTGAGAGTTTTGTCTTATTTTTATTTGGAAGCTTATAAGCAGTGATTGACTCTACTGAATCTGTTAAAGGGAAGAAATGTTGATGATTGTTTCTCTTCCTCTAACTTTTTTAATGGTATATTATTTCTTTTGGATAAAAATCTTTTTCAAAATTAAAAACTTGGTTTTTGAAATAGAAATTTATTTTATCTTTCAACAGTAATCTACCTCATATAAATAGTATTTTTAAAGTTTTGGATCGTTATTATATTTTTCTTAATCAGGTGATTACACTTATTATATGATGTATGGTTTTTGTTCTATGAATTACTCCTCCTTATCATAGAGAGTGAGTTTTGTCCTCTCTTGTGTCTGGAAGATAATTTCACAACTGAGAATCTTTAATGATTATGAAAGGAAGTAAGCTTGTAAAAGATGCGCAAAGAGCGCCAAAATGAAAGAGGTACAAAATGAGCCCAATGCTGAAAAGATGTGCAATGTCGCCAAATTGGTAAGATACATAAAGTGTATCAAAAATTAAAAGATGAGAAAAGAGCGCTAAATAAATTGAAAAAGAGGTACAAAATGAGCACACAAAGAGATAAGCTTTCTTCCCTTTCATATCTTTAAATGTCTTAGAAAAATCCATGCGCCACTTAATATTTTTAAAAGCTTGAGTTGAAAAATCATGATTTCTAATTCCTTACTTTGTAATACTATTATATCAAATAGTTTTCTGGAACAAGTCTTGAAAGGATCTCTTTTCGAATCTAACTTCTTTTCTTTCGAATTAGACTTTTATTTGAAAGGAATTTGAACCTGTAAGGTGCACGAGGTAGGAGTTACAAAAATTGATTTTCTAACTTTTCTGGATTTCAGTATTATTGATTTTCTTCTTATTGGCTTTTGAATTGAAAATTAAGGATAATTCTGATTTACTAGAGCTGATCGATTAAAAAAAATATGGTTTTTACTATTATTTTTTTTTGTTTCTATTTTTATTTTATTTTATTTTATTTTATATTTTTTATGGTTTTGGGATCCCTGATCTTTACTCTTTATCGTTCATCTCTTCATTTTTTTCACATCATCTTGGATGATCCTCACATCATCTTAGATGATCCATACATCATCCTAGACGATCCATACATAATCCCAGATGTTTCGTTCAAATCATCCCCACCATGATCAAACAGTTGAGGTACGCCAATTATTGGTGATCAACTTGATGATCCACCGAATCGTCCTAGATGATCCACGTGGTAGTAGTTGGATGATTTAAATTTGGCCCATCCGATTCATTTATTGCATATCATCCTGGATGATCCACCGATTCGTCCGGGAAGATACTTTTTGTCAAAGGTCGTACGGCTTGACTCCTCGGGATGATCATCTATATCTAATCATCCTGGATGATCTCTGATCATTCTACATGATCAGACCACCTTGTTGATCAATCAACCTGGACGTCATTATAATCCCTATCGTCCTGGACGATCCTGCGATCGTCCTGGACGATCTGGTCGAATTCTATTTAAACACTCATTTTCTTCAAAAAATTTCGCACACTCTCTTCCAATCCTTCCTCCAATCCTTTTCTAATGGCTAGTGGCAAATGTTCTCAACATACGGGTGCTAGTTCATACAGGGGAAATGTTGATCCCTGATTTCCTGAAGCAGCCGACCAGGCTACCTTCCAGTGATACCTTGAAGTGGGGATCACCCAATCTAAAATTATCAATCCCCATAATCTGTCTTACCCTGTCTTAAATCTTTTCGCCCACACTTCTCTCGTATTCATCCTGACCTTAGCTTTTCCTTTCAGTTCTGAACTTTTACGTGTTTTCTTTGCAAACCTTTGGGTTAACTCCTCTTACTCTGCCCTCTGATAGTTTGTCAATCGCAGCCCTGTCGAGCTTACCTCCCAAGACTTCCATGATATTCTTCAACTCTCAATTTCTAGCGACAAACTCTATCTCATATCCTTTGACCCTGATTCTGACTGGAGTGTAGCAAATCGATTTCTTAGGAGCACCAACATCCCCTATCAAGATAATGCATGCTCCTCCCTACTTAAGGATGCTCGGGCAATCCAATATGTCCTTCACACCTCTATTATTCCCAAAGCTAGAGACCACATCCATATCACCTCCTTACTCTCACTGACTACCTACTACATCCTGGCCAGCCATGAATTCAATGCTATCGATCTCCTCTTTCGATACATCGAGCACCTGACTAGCATTAGGGATCCAGGCCATAGATGACGCCCAAAACTAGCTCTAGGACACATCATTGCATATTCTCTTGAGACCAAATATAATTTGCAATACTTGGTACCACCCGATATCCCCCCTTCCTTCTTCTCCAATAATTTCTTCCATATTCTGCACAGTACACACCTTCATCCGGAGCTTGCCCCAGATGTTGAGGGAGAAGAGGAAGAAGCTGTTCCAATACCTGCACTTACTCCTCTTTGGATAGAGTCACCTCTGGATCACCGGGTGCACCGCTTTGACCAGTGGGAAGCTCGTTTTGACTCCTATTTGGAAGTACAAGAGGTCCAGCATGCTGAGGATGTTGCTCATTTCAATTCATTTGTGCCTCACCAACAGCAGCAGCATGACCAGGATAGGCCTGGTTTAGTGAGCCGTTTGCCACCATTCATAGCTACTTTCATCCACCACCACCTCCTTCATCTGATCAGGATCCTCCTCTCTATTAGTTTGTTTGTTTTAGTTTGTTGTGATGTTTTTAGTTTGCTGTTGTTTTCTCTTTTCTGTTCTTCCTTTTTGTGATGTCAAAAGGTGGAGTTGTTTTTGTATTACTAGTAGTTTCTTTTGTTATTTCTGTGTTTCATTTGTGGTATTAAATGTCACTTGTTATCAATGATTAGTAAAATTTAACATCTCTTACTTGGCTTTAATTACTATAATCTGGTTGATTTGAAACTACTAAATAAATGTTTGTCATTATCAAAAAGGGGGAGATTGTTGCAAACCTGAATTTCAGGATTATAGTTTTGATGATAACAAATATTTATGCTTTATGCTTTGAGTGACTAATCTTTCAGGTTCACATGATCAATTGTAAGTCAAGCCAGTCCAAGATCGAGTCAATCTATTTATGGTTCAGGGTCAATGTACTTTTTTACTTTTCTTGAGTTAAATATAATGTAACAGATCCCCAAGTTAAGTAACATTACACACACACACTAAGGGGGAGAATTTTAGCGAGTCACAGTTTCTATTCAAGTTTTATTCATATCATCCTGAATGATATTCATATTATTCTAGATGATCCTATCAGAATAAAAACTCTAATTAGGGCGAGCATGTTAAATCGGTTTAATTAAGAAGATCATCCTGGATGATAGGCCTATCATGTAGGACGATAAGCTCAAATTGGAAAAATCTCAGCCACCAGAATGACTTAGGCAAGTTTTTATTTTTAGAATTGAGGTCTGATCATCTCAGACGATACGTGTATCATCCTGGACGATCCGTTACAATCATGCCTAAATTATTCTGGGGATTAAGGAAAGTAGTCAATATTTGATTGATACGATCATATCATCCCGGACGATCGTAAAATCATCCTGATGATGCATGCAAAATCCTGACCATCCAGAGCACTTCACCTGGACAATCTAAGAAATATACTGTACGATATTCCTGATTTTGAACTAATCGTACGGGATGATAGACATATCGTCCGGGATGATCAGTTCATTTTGAAATCGTCCAGCATGGTTTGGCTGGACAACTCGAGAAATCTACTGGATGATCTTCATAGTTTGAACTAATGGTCCATGATGATTGCAAAATCATCTCGAAAGATAGGAACATATTTTCCCTTCTAATCATCCAGAAGAACCTGATTGTCCATACCAAAAGTGTCTGTTTTACACTGATCATACAGGACCATCTAAGGATCGTCCTGGATGATCTTGGCCGACTAGTGGAGATTTAGGGTAATTTTTGAGCCATCTTATTTAAGATATCTTTTGTTCAATCGTTAAGATCTTTTGCCACTATCCTTTCCTGAGAGGGACTTGAGAAGGGGAGAGAGAGAGAGAGCTTGGGAGAGAGAGAGAGAGAAGATCTTGTGAGGGGGAGTTTATGAGGGGTTCACAAAGGTTACTCCTAGCAAGGATCTGAGTCATCTTTTCTGATCATCATCTCTTGTCCTTGGTGTCTTCGTGGAGGGATCGTCTGCAAGAATATCCATATTCTCTGCCTGGTTCAGAAGGAAGCGAAAGGAGTTCGGGTTCTCTGCCTGCTTCAAGAGGAAGCAAAAGGAGTTTAGGTTCTCTGCCTCACCGTGTGGTGGAAAGGAGATTTTGTACAGGCTTCTCCGCCTTGCTGTAGGAGCAGAAGGAGAGTCACTTAGTGTTAGTGCACCCGGAGGGGAGGCTCTGGGGAGTGGACGTAAGTCAAGTTAACCAAACCACTATAAAATTTGGTGTGTTCTTTTTTATTATTTTCTGCATTTATTTTTTCTGTTGATTATTTGCTTGGGTGAAATCTGTGATTGATCTTTTTATCATTATTTTTATTTGTTTCCGCTGTAAATTATAAAAAGATCTTTCTTGTGGTTAAAGTTGTTCTTAAAAACATCCAAAAGATTTTTCAGAATCGTTCTATCTCATGAGTTTTTAAAATAACTAATTCACCCCCCCCCCCCCCTCTTAGTTAGCCTCGGGACTAGTTCACAAGGGCTTAACATCCTTATCAAACTTTCATGATTCTACGTAATTTGGAGCAAAATTACAGTCGTTTGATCAAAATAAAAGAAACAGATGGCTATGATTTCATCTTCTACCCATGAATAGCCAAAAACTTAGACTAAAGGAGCTTTTTAAGCATTACTTAGGGTAGATTAAATGGCATAAAACTTTAGAAAATATTAAAATGTGATAAAAGAATAGAAAGAGTATTCTTTTTATGTTTAAAAATGCATCACACGCAAAGCATATTAAATCCTAAATCTAGGAGCTAGGGTTTAGGATTTACTGTGATTGGATGGATGGTTTTTTATGTTCAATGGCTTGTTGAAAAGTTAATTGAATCCCCTATAACTTCATTGAAGGGTCCAAGAACTTTTGACCGCTGGATCAAATTCTGCTACAGCACTTATCCTTTCTCTCTATTTCTCTTTCTCTCTTTTCAATTTGGTCTCTCAAGCTTTGCAACAACCCTTCTAATGGTTGGAGGGGCCTTATTTATAGATGGGGAGATAAGTGATGGCTGGAAGAGGTTGGGGGCTGCTAGAATTATAGATTTTAGGAGGTAGTGGATGAATCCAAGGGTTGGAGTTAAGCATGGATTCATCCACTCATTCTAATGATTATTTCCTTAGTTAAGAGGTAAGAAAAGTCATGGGAAGCTACCAAATACTCTTCCCAAGCTGCTCAAAGGGATGGAGAGGGCAAGTGGTGAGTTTAGCCCATGCTAGCTCATGATGGGTAAGATATTTAGGTCTTTGTATGTGTGTGTGTGTGTGTGTGTGTGTGTGTGTTTTTTTTTTTTTTTAATCTCTCTTTTTTTTGTTGACTGGTTTGACCAGTAAATAAGTCAAACATTACTGAGGTGGCAAGAGGTAAAGTTAGAGAGCTAGTTAGATCCAATGGAGGGGTTTTGAGGCTTGAGATTTGGAATTTATATGAAGATATGGAATCTCACATGACTTTGACCAAGTATTGATATGTTAACTTAGTCAACATAGATTGGGTTTGATTGGGTAAGCATTAAGGCATGATTAAGCCATGGTTTGGAGTTAATTTGAAGATTGGAAGGAATTTGATAGGTTATGATAGGTTAAATGGGTTGAAATGACCTATTTATAACTTTAAGCAATTATTAGGTCAATCTAGGTTGACTTGGTCAACTAGGTTGACCTAGGGCCTGGGTTTGAGTCCAATGCACTCCTAATGATATTTAGGATACATTGGAAGAGATTCCCAAGTTTGGTTTGAAAAGATTATATTGGAATTTCAAGAAAATTCCAAAATTGCCATTAAGGAGTATTTTGGTCATTTTGACCCCTGGCCAACTGGGGGTCAAAGTGGATCCATCAAATTGTAGTTTAATGTTCAACATATGATAATCAAGGGTTTTGATGTAATTAGAAGGTTTGGAGAAGGCTCCAAGGTTAAAATCTATTATTAGGTCAATATAGGTTGACTTGGTCAACCAGGTTGACCCAGGGCCTGGGTTTGAGTCCAATGCACTCCTAATGATATTTAAGATGCATTGGAAGAGATTCCCAAGTTTGGTTTGAAAAGATTATATTAGAATTTCAAGAAAATTCCAAAATTGCCCTTAAGGGGCATTTTGGTCATTTTGACCCCTAGTCAACTAGGGGTCAAAGTGGATCCATCAAATTATAGTTTAATGTTCAACATATGATAATCAAGGGTTTTGATGTAATTAGAAGGTTTGGAGAAGGCTCTAAGGTCAAAATTCAATGGGCAACAGGTCCAGTGGCATAGGTCGTAAATATTTGAAGGTTTTATAGCCTTTAAATTTTAATCCAGTTTCTGATGTTAGAGGCTTCAGATTGAGCTCAAATTTGGAGGATAGATCATAGGGATATGCCTAATCAATATGTAATTAATAGATTATGAATCGGGGGTCATTTGAATAGGGTTTCAAATATTTGAAAATTTAATAAAAAGGCTTTCATGATAGAACTTTGAACCTTAAATTTTGATTTCAAATCTGGATTTGATTTGGATTGATCTAAGATCTGGGTAGATCCTAAGATTTAGGTTGGTCTTAGTGACCTCATACAAAAATGAGGTCAGCAACCCATCACATCAATTCATAGATTATATAAAAATTAAAGTAAAGGATCACATCAATTAATACTAGCAACCTGCATACAGTAAAAACACGGAAAACCTGACACACAAGTAGTAGAAAAGTAAACACCAGCCTAGCCTAAAACTAGAGTTGGTTTTTTTAGTAAATCATCTAAAGTGTGTGGAGAAGGCTGTGTGGCTTAGATATGTCCTATGATGGGCAATTAGTTAAAGTTGTATATAAATATTTAAAGGTTTTGTATCATTTGAATTTCATTATAATTTTAAGGGTTAGAGGGCTCATATTGTCCTCAAATTAAGAGGTTTTGACCCTAGATATATACCTAATCAATATGCAACTGATGGATCATAAATTAGAAGTTATTTGGTTTAGTTTTGAGGTGATTAAAAAATCACCTAAAAAGGAAGGGTTTTGGGCCTTAATTTTGGGTTTAGAATTTTGAGTTTGGTTTTGAATTTAAATTTGATTGATGAACCTCATATAAGATTGAGGTCAATAAGAATCTCCTAGGATAAGATATCTAGGGTGACAAGAGGAATATCTCCACTCTCTAGGCAATGGCTCTTGAGATTCTTCTCTATCTCCTAGGTCAACAGTCTCTACTCCACAGGTAATCTCTGCCTCATCATCATACTCTATCCTAGGCTTAACAGGTCTATCTAACTCATCAAATACCACTATTTGATTAAGAAGTATAGTTTTGAAAAAGTTTAATTTTCGTTGGGAAACTTAAAATTTTTGGAATTTTAATTTTAAAATTGAACACTCATTATGAATGATATATCACCTCGAAAGATGAACATATCATTCCCTAATTGGTTTAGAATATAAAAATTTGGATTTATTTTTATTATTATAATCAAACTTAAAAGGAGACAATATATGATCCCAGAAGATCGAAATGATGTTTGATCAAATGTTTGACTATATTAATCTAGATAAAGGGATCATTAATTTTATAATCGAAGTTACGATAATAGTATAATATATCTTCCCAAGAAAAGAGGATATCATCTATTATCGATCATTTCAAAATGATAATAATGATCATTGACTTTTGATTTTCCCAAAGAAAGTTAATTGAGATTTTGAAAATTTAATATGGGTTTCTAAATCTTTTATGAGCATAAATCCTCATAGTTAATTACATCGTAAAAAAATTGAAGTTTCCTACGAACACTCTCGATTAAAATAGTAGAATGAATTTCATTTAAGAATTCAAAGTTTGATGTTAAAGGAGATAGGGATTAGAATTTTTAAAAGAAATTAGTTCAAAATTTAATACTTATTTTAGGAGTCAAAGGGGGAAGGGTTGGAGGTGTTTGGGATTCTAAAATAATACAAAAACACCGCAGCCTATCCTAAGTGTTGGGCTTAAATTTGTTTGAAAGAGATTTAAGTTTGAATGGTTAATTTAATTAAAAATTTAGGATTCAATTCCTAGATGTTGAGGTCTTATAGCCTGAGCTTACCTCAGAACCTAAGTCTAAAATGGGTATTGAAAACTAGTGACCCAAACCTAGCAAATACAATATAGAATCTGAACTTACCCCTGCCTAGATTGGGGAGCTAGCTAAACCACTTAGGCACTTTAAAACTATATATCCAGTCATTTATGAAGGAGTGGTAGGGATATTAATTAGATTGAGTTTAAGGAGTTGGAGCCGACATCTAGAGCATATTCTAATTGGCCCCTTGACTTATGTTGGGTATTTAATGCTTAAAAAAATACAATTAAGTTTTAGACTCAGTTTTAATTTGTTTCTTATGCAATGAAAGCTAGTTGACTCAATTAAATGCTTAAATCAGTATGAAGCAGTCTTAAAAAAGGATTTAAAATAATTTTAAATACACAAATTCCCCTTGATAGATATGCACCCTCATAAGCCAGGTGGTTTGCCAGAACCTGCAGGCCGGGGGGGTGCCTAACAAATGGAAAGAAAATACAGTAACTATGTTATAAGAACTCCCGGTGGTCCTGGGCTTACTTCTTAAAATATTAGAGTTGCTATGTTATCTTAAAATTTTTTAATTTAGTTGATAGAAAAAGTTTATTTGTACCCTCATGAGCCTCCGATTTTTCTAGGCTAAAATAAATATGACATGTAAGATCGCCAAAAAACTACTAAAAGTATATAATCCTATATTACCATCAACATCAAATAATTATTAATCAAATCAATTAAATTAGAATTCAAATTGAAAGTCCATGTGGCAAGTGCCACTTAAAAGTATAACCCAGGATCTACAGAAAAAATAAAATAGTCGGGTACCACTAACAATAACCTAAATTCTACTCCTAAGACTCAAGTGACTTTGAGAATTGGGACTCTTCTCATTCTTCACTTCTTCGTCCTTCTACGGGCTCCTTAGTTCATCGGGTCTAGATATCCAAATGAAAAGAAACTCTCTCTTGAAAGGGGTGTTATCTTTTCTCTTTGGATACTTTAAAATCATCCTAATTTAGATCTCCAAATGGAGAGGGACTCTCCCCTAAGGGATGTCCCTTCCTCTTTAGATTTTAAATTAGATGTTTAACATATCATCTCAAAGAACTTGATATTTACAACTCAATGCTTGAATTACATTTAATGAAAATTGAAAAATCTAAACTTAACTACCTGTAGGGTTCCCAGGCAATTAATATTTAAATCATATCTCAAGAAGTTAATATTTGAAATTAAAATATTCAAATCATTACCACGCTTGGCCATGCACTTTTAATTTAAAAAGGGACATAGCATTGCATAGCACCAGCGCAAAATATAATAATTTAAAGCTTAATTTGTGCCCCCTTAATTTTAATTATCATGTATGAGCATGGCCATATGCATAAGATTATATTAGCATTAATCATCTCTAACCTAGGGGTAAATCTAATGCACAATCAATCAAAATACAGAATGCAAAAATTAAATAAATAATCAATTAATTACTTATTTCTAACAACCAGCATGTAATGAAAACCATGAAAAACCCATCAAACACAAATAAAAGAAAAGTAAACACCGGCCTAGCCTAGTACTAGAGTTGGCTGAAAGTTCGATAGGATGTTAAGCCCTAGTGAACTAGTCCCGAGGCTAACCAAGAGGGGGGGGTGAATTGGTTATTTAAAAATTTCACGATAACAATGAAAATCTTTTCGATACGTAGCAGCGGAAACACATTAATAAGAACGAAAAGATCAACCACAGATATTCACCCAAGCAGTTAATATCAGAAAAGTAAAGTGCAAAACTGAATCAGAAAAGCAAACCAGATTTTATAGTGGTTCGGTCAACTTGACCTACGTCCACTCCTCGGAGCCTCCCCTCCGGGTATTGCACTAAACAAAAAGTGTCTCTCCTTTTGCTCCCACAGCAAGGCGGAGAAGCCTGTACAAACACCTCCTTTTCACCACACGGTGAGGCAGAGAACCCGACCTCCTTTCGCTTCCTCCTGAAGCAGGCAGAGAACCTTCGAACTCCTTTTGCTTCCACCTGAAGCGGGCAGAGAACCCCGAATCTTCTTGCGAACGATCCTCCCACGATGAACACCGACTAGACGAAAGACGACGAGTGGAGAAGATGACTCCGATCCGTGCTTGGAGCAACCTTAGTGAATCCCTCACTAACTCCCCCTCACAAGATCTTCTCTCTCTCTCCCAACTCTCTCTCTCTAGGGTTTTTCAGGGAAGGAAGGCAGCAAAAGATATTTCTTAATTTTGGAAAAAGTTCTTTTAAAGGAGGGTTTAAAATTTGCCCTAAATCTCAACTGGTCGGCCAAGATCATCCAGGACGATCGATAGATCATCCTGTACGATCAGTTCAAATTCAGTTGTTTCAGCCTGGACGATTAGGCTCTTCTGGATGATTAGAAGAAAAAAATGTTCATATCGTCCCGTATGATCCTGCGATCGTCCGGGATGATTAGTGCAAATCGAGGAAAATCGTCCAGAAGACAGTTTGGGTCGTCCAGAGAAATCTGTGCTGGACGACCAAAAAATGACTTGATCGTCCAGGACGATAGGTATATCGTCCTGTACGATTAGTTCAAAAAGGCCCCAAATCATCCTGAACACAGTTCGGGTCGTACAGCTGAAATGCACTAAACGATCATGATCGTCCGGGACGATCCTGCGATCGTCCAGGACGATATGATCGTATCACCAAAAATAAATTACTTTCCTTAATTACCAGATTAAATCAGGCATGATTGTACTGAATCGTCCGGGACGATACATGTATCGTCCGGGACGATCAGACCAAGTATCTAAAAATAAGAACTTGCCTAACTTGATCTGGCGGCTGAGAATTTCTAATTTGGGCATATCGTCCCGTACGATCCAGAGATCGTCCAGGACGATCTGCTTAATCAGACCCTCTTAACTTAGTCGCCCTAATTAGGGTTTCTATTTTGGCTGGATCGTCCAGGATGATGTGGAAATCGTCTAGGACGATCTGAACAAAATTTAAACAGAAACTCTAATTCACTCAATCTCTCTCCCTGAGTGTGTGTGTGCAAGGTTACTTAGCTAGGGAATCAGTTACATTACAATTGACTCAATAAAAAGAAAAATTATACATTTGATACACTTGGACCCGATCTTGAGTTGGCTTGAGTGGCTCGCGGTCTTTTGTGCCTGAAACAGATTAGCCAAGCAAAACACACTGGAAACATGTTTGTCATCATCAAAACCAGATTTACAACAATCTCCCCCTTTTTGATGATGGCAAATATTTATAAAGTAGTCTAAAAATAAAAGTAAATTAGGAGATCAACCAAAACAAACATTTTTTAAATTTTCATTTAACAGCTAAAATAATACAGGAAATATGACTCAGAAAACAGACACAGACATGACTACACAACTTACTCCCCCTTTTGACATCACAAAAAGGAGGAGGAAAAACAGAACACGGAAATAAAACATAAATAGAACAACTACAAAACAGGAAACTAAAACTGAGGCGGATCCTGATCGGAAGAAGGAGGTGGTGGTGGAGGGTAGAAGTAATGGTGAATGGCCTGAAAGTGAGCTCCGAACCAGGCCATGTCCTGGTCGTGCTGTTGTTGCTGCTGCGCAGCATAGTCCGCGAAGCATTGGATTCCCTCGTTGTGTTGCTGCTCATGGGCAACCACGTAGGAGTCAAAATGGGCCTCCCACTGGTCGAAGCGCTGCACCAGGTGGTCAAAGGGAGAGGCAATGCGAAGGGGAGCAGGTGCCTCGGGTGCATCAGGAGCGGGAATGGCCGCTTCCTCCTCTTCCTCAACATCCGGGGTGGGCTCCGGATGTAGTCGGGTGCTGTGGAGGACATGGAAGGCATTGTTGGTGAGGAAGGAAGTAGGAACATCTGGGGCTGCGGGATATTACAGATCATACTTGGTTTCAAGAGCATAGGCAATGAGGTGTCCTAAGGCTAAATTTGGGCGACGGCGATGACCTGGATCCCGAATGGTGGTAAGGTGCTCGAGGTACCAGATAATGAGGTCGGTGGCATTAAATTCCCTACGGGCCATGATGTAGTAGGTGGTCAAGGACAGGAGGGGGTGATGTGAATTCGATCCCCCGCCTTTGGAACGACGGAGGAACGAAGAACATGCTGAATAGTTCGAGCGTCCTTAAGAAGAGTGGAGCAGGCATTGTCATGATAAGGGGCATTGGTATTGCAGAGGTAATGATTGGCGACACTCCAATTATAGTCTGGGTCGGTGATAAGGGTGTGGAGTTTGTCGCCAGTGATGGACAGTTGGAGAATGTCGTGAAAGTATTGATAGGTAAGTTTGACAGGGCGCTGATTGACATAGGAACGGAGAGTGGAGTAGTCAGCGGAAATCCACAGGTTCGCAAAGAAAACGTGAAGAAGTTCTGAGCTAAAGGGAAAGGCGAGGGTGAGGATGAAGGTGAGGGAGGTGTGTGTGAATAGATCAAGGACAGGATACGTGAGAGTGCGAGGATTTACGATTTTCGAAGGCGTGATCCCCACTTCGCAGTATCGCTCGTCTCTTATCGGCTGCATTAGGGAAGCAAGGATCGACCGGCCCCCGGGAGGATCTGGCACCCTTTTGACGAGACCTCTTACCACCAGCCATTAGGAATCCAAGGTGTAAGAAGGTGAAAGGAGAGTGGAGGAAGGAAGATGTGGAAAAACTGAAGAAAACCACTGTTTATAAAGAAAACGGCCTGATCGTCCCGTACGATCGCGACATCGTCCGGGACGATCGGGGCATTTATGTCGTCCTGGACGATTGGTCAAAAAGGTGGTCTGATCGTCCAGGACGATCAGATATTGTCCGGGACGGTTAGACACAGGCGATCGTCCCGAGGAGTCAGCTGGACGACCGTTGACAAAAAGGTATCATCCAGGACGATTAGGTGGATCGTCCGGGATGATATGTAATAAATATGTCGGACGGGCCGAATTCCAATCGTCCTGCGGCTGACACGTGGATCGTCCAGGACGATGAGGTGGATCGTCCAGGACGATGGGCAATAATTGGTGTAATGTCAGCCATTTGATCAGATCAGGAAGATATAGATCATATCATCCAGGACGATGTAAGGATCGTCCAGGACGATCACCAATAATTGGAATTTTTTAGCAGCAGGAGCAGTGTGGGGACGATTTTGAACGAATCGTCCAGAACGATGTTTGGATCGTCCAGGACGAAGTGGATCGTCCAGGACGATAGTGGTATCGTCCAGGATGATGTGCAGAAAATAGAAAAAGATGAAGGATGAAAATGATCGATCAGGATCCCACAAACACAACCATGAAATCAGAATAACACAAAAACCAACAAAATTGATCACAAAAACATATAAAAAGCTTTTTTTTTTTTTGATTAAGATGCTCGAGAAAATTAGAATTTTTCTTCTTGATTTTAGATTCAAAAACCAATGACAGGACGATTGACAGCGCTGAAATCCAGAAAAGGTTGGAAATAATCAACTTTCGTAACTCCGACCCCGGGCACCTTATCGATGCAAGCCTCTTTCAAAACAAAAATCTGATTCAGAAGAAAAGACATTAGATTTGAAAAGAGATCCTTTCAAGCCTCATTCCAGAAAAATATCTGATATAATAGTGTTACAAAGTAAAAAATCAGAAATCGGGATTTTCAAAACTCAAGCTTTTGAAAATATTAAGTGGCGCACAGATTTCTCTAAGACATTTAATAATATGAAAGGTAAGAAAGCTTGGTTTGGGCTCATTTTGTGCATCTTTTTCAAATTGGTTGGCGCTTTGCGCATCTTTTGATTTTTGATACACTTTATGTATCCAATTTGGCAATTTCGAATCTTTTCAGTTTTGGGCTCATTTTATGCCTCTTTTTCAAATTATCTGATGCACTACGCATCTTTTATAAGCTTTCTCCTTTTCATAATCATTAAAGAGTCTCAGCTGTGAGATTATCTTCCAGACATAGGAGATGACTCTCCACAGTAAGGAAGAATGATTCACAAAACAAAAGCCATACAACATATGATAAATGCAATCACTTGGTTTAGAAAATCAAACTAATGACTCAAGACTTTGAAAAACACTATTGATATGAGGTAGATTACTGTAGGAAGATAAAATAATCTCTATTTCAAAAACTAACATTTTAATTTTGAAGAGGATTTTTATTCAAAAGAAACTACACACCAGTAAAGGAGATAGAGGAAGAGAAATAATTATCAATGTTTCTTCCCTTTAACAGATTCAGCGAAGTCATTCACTGCTTACCAGCTTCCAAACCAAAACAAGGTAAAAACTCCCAGTCAAAAATTTAGATCACCAGAAGTAGTGAGCGGTGATCAGATCATGAAAAGCATAAAACAGTAAGTGCAAGATATGAACCAGTAAATAAAAAAAAACAGGTAGAAAATCACAGCAAAGTAAATACTCAAATCAAACTAACAGTAAGCCTAACACAGAAATTAACAGAAGAAATTAAATCAATTGAAAGCAAATAATCAAACCTAAACTAACTAACAGAAATCAGAAATCAAAATACCAAAACTAACTAATAGAAATCAGAAATCAGAATACAAAAACTAACTAACAGAAATCAGAAATCAGAATACCAAAAACTAACTAACAGAAGTCAGAATACCAAAAAAACTAACTAACAGAAGTCAGAATACCAATCAGAACAGTCATAAATCAGCAGTCATCAGAATCAAGCATTTATATCAATCACTCCTAATCTGGTTCTCAAAATGCTGAATGAGTTAAAGGCCAGTGGTTTAGTGAATATGTCAGCCAGCTGATTTTCAGTTGCTACGTGATGTAGCTCAATATCCCCTTTTGTAACATGGTCCCTAATGAAGTGATGCCTAATATCAATATGTTTTGTCCTAGAATGTTGGATTGGGTTCTTAGAGATACAGATGGCACTAGTATTATCACACAGAACAGAAATTGTGCCAACAGGTACTCCTAAATCCAAGACTTGTTGCTTCAACCAAAGAACTTGGGCCACACAACTTCCTAAGGCAATGTACTCAGCTTCAGCAGTGGAAAGTGCAACTGAGTTCTATTTTTTACTGGACCAGGAGACTAACGACTGTCCTATGAATTGACAAGTCCCAGAAGTACTCTTCCTATCCACCCTACACCCCGCAAAGTCAGAATCAGAATATCCAATGATCTCAAACGAGGTACTGTGCCTAGGGTACCAAATTCCTAGGTTTGGGGTCCCTAAAAGATATCTAAGAATTCTCTTAACAGCAGTCAGGTGGGACTCTTTAGGATCAGCCTGAAACCTAGCACAAAGACAGACACTAAACATGATATCAGGTCGGCTAGCAGTCAGGTAAAGTAGTGAACCTATTATCCCTCTATACTTCTTCTGATCAACAGATTTTCCATTTGAATCCTTATCTAACTGAACTGAGGAGGGCATGGGAGTATTGATTGTCTTGGCTTTGTCCATTTCATATTTCTTCAAAATGTCCTTAGTGTATTTTGATTGATTGAGAAAGGTTCCATCATCCGTTTGCCTTATGCTAAACCCCAAAAAGTAGGACAATTCTCCCATCATACTCATCTCAAACTCCTTACTCATTATTTTAGAAAACTCTTCACATAAATATTTATCAGAAGATCCAAAAATTATATCATCAACATAGATCTGGACAATGAGTAAGTCATCTCCTAATCTCCTCAGAAAAAGGGTGGTGTCTACGCTCCCCTTAACAAACTCTCTTTCTAACAGGAATGTGCTAAGCCTCTCATACCAAGCTCTGGGTGCCTGTTTCAATCCAAATAAGGCCTTTTTTAATTTATAGACATGACTTGGATATTGGAAACTCTCAAAATCTGGGGGTTGTTCTACAAAAATATCTTCTTTAATTACCCCATTTAAAAAGGCACTCTTAACATCCTTTTGAAACAGCTTAAATCCCTTATAACAGGCAAAGGCTAGTAGCACTCTAATGGCTTTCAATCTAGCTACAGGGGCAAAAGTCTCCTCAAAATCAATCCCTTCTTGATTATACCCCTTAGCCACCAATCTTGCCTTATTTCTCACCACCACACCAGAATCATTCATCTTATTCTTAAAGACCCACTTGGTTTCCACAATACTTTGATTTTTAGGTATTTCTACTAACTCCCAAACATCATTCCTTACAAATTGATTCAATTCTTCCTGCATAGCTAAAATCCAAAATTCATCCGACAAGGCTTGATTGATGTTGGTGGGTTCAGTCATTGAGATAAAGACAGAATGGTTTACTTCCTTCCTAAGTTCATGCCTAGTCATAACACCTTCAGAAGGGTTTCCTAAGATCAGTTCTTTAGGATGACTCGAAGAATATCTCCAATCTCTAGGAAACTCGGTTTGAGGTTCTACCCTTTCCTCCAAATTTGTATTTCCAACTCCTTGGGTAACCTCAATAATCTCTTCAACTTCTACTTCAGATCTAAACTCCTTAGGATCAGATTCATCAAACACTACATGGGTTGTTTCTTCCACCACCAAAGTCCTCCTATTGAACACCCTAAAGGATTTCCCCACACTTGAATATCCTAAGAACACTCCTTCATCAGATTTGGGGTCAAATTTTCTTAAGGGTGACTTCCCGTTGTTCAGAATGAAAACCTTACAGCCAAAGACATGGAGGTGGGACAGATTTGGAGTTCTATCCTTAATGATCTCATAAGGTGTCTTGTTTAGTTTGACTCTCACATTCACCCTATTCAGCACATAACAGGCAGTGTTCACCGCTTCAGCCCAAAAGTATTTTGGAAGTGAATACTCGGCAAGCATGGCTCTAGCGGCTTCCACTAAGGTCCTGTTCTTCCTTTCAGCTACCCCGTTCTGCTGAGGGGTCCTAGGAGCTAAAAAATTGTGACTAATCCCATGATCCTCACAAAAACTTCCAAATCTTTCATTTTCAAACTCCCCTCCGTGATCACTATGGATGGTAATAATCTCACATCCTAACTTCTTCTGAATCCAAGTAGAGAAGGATCTAAACTCATCAAATGACTCAGATTTATGTGACAAAAACTTAACCCAAGTGAACCTTGAATAATCATCTACAATCACAAAACTATAGACTCTCCCCCCTAAGCTGGCAGTGCTAATGGGTCCAAAGAGGTCCATGTGAAGAACTTCTAAAGGTCTAGAGGTGCTAATCTCCTTAACAGAGTGAAAAGAGGACTGGACTTGCTTCCCCAACTGACAGGCATCACACAGGTGATCCTTAGTGAACTTAAGCTTGGGCACACCTCTAACTAAGTCCTTTTGGGTGACTCTCCTAAGGGTTTTCATACTGGCATGACACAATCTCCTATGCCATAACCAACACTCATCAGCAGCAGTTTTTAAGCAAATTGAATTATCAGATTTAATGTTACTTACATCCAGCTTGTAGACGTTATTGATCCTTTACCCCTGCAAAACAACTTCATCATTTAAGCTTAAAATGCAGCCAGTGGGCAGGAATTTGATGCTGTATCCCTTGTCACAGAGTTAACTGATGCTCAGCAAGTTGTGTTTCAGACCATCTACAAGCAAAACATTATCAATCATAAAATTCTTGGAATCACCAATTATACCTGAGCTTACCACCTTCCTGGTGGTGTTATCTCCAAGTGTAACCTTGCCTCCAGCTCTGGCCTCCAGCGAAATGAACTGATTTGCATCTCCTGTCATATGTCTAGAACATCCACTGTCCAGGTACCACATGCTCTCACAAGGTCTTGTGTGAGAGCACACCTACAAAAGTATCAAACGTCAGTCTTAGGAACCCAAACAGGTTTGGGTTCCTTCTTATGAAAAGAAGAATGCAATACATGCGTGTTATACTGTGAAACAGGCAGTTTGGGTTTCCACACCCAATGTGTACTACGGTGAACAGTGCAAGTGTGGGAAATATGTCCTAACATGCCACATGAAAAATATCTAACACCAGGAAAAGGGTTAACTAATCTACATGGATGATAATGCCTCTTCCTAGATGTATATGAAATATGCTTTGAAGAACTTGCAACAGATTTTTCAAAAGGTGGCGGTGCATAAAACTGTTCAAAAGTAGGCGGTGTTTTGTTCTTTTCAAAAGCACTGATTTTCACTTTCAAAAACTCATTTTCTTTCTTTAAACTTGTAATTTCAAATTTTAAGGTTCCATTGCTACTTTCTACTTCACATGCCATTGTATCTAACTCTTTAAAAGCTCTTTCTAAGTCCACATGTGTAGTTTTCAATGAATCATGCTCAGAAACTAAATCAGAATATTTTTTATTCAACTCATCGAATTCATCAAGCAAAGACATGTGATTTGAATCAAGTGTGGAATGATCTTTATCTACATAATCATGCTCTTTTTGCAAAGTTAAGTAATCTAATTTCAAACTAGCATGAGTTTTCTTAAGCTTCTTATAGGATGTATGAATTCTTTCAGAAACTTCAAATAATTGATCATAAGTCAGCTCACATACCTCTTCCTGATCCGACTGACCAGGGTTATCATCAGCCATAAGACACAAGTTTGTTTCCTCCTCTTCAGCTTCAGTCTCAGAAGAGTCGGATGCAGAGTCTGCCCAGAACGTCTTTTGAATCCGCTTCTTGTCCTTTCTGAACTTTGGTTTCTCCTCACCCTTCTCCTTGCTTGGGTGAGCTTTAAGTGTAGGATAATCAGTCTTAATGTGTCCAGGCTTCCTGCATTCAAAATAAATAGATTCAGATGAACCCTTAAAATTTTTATTGGACTTACCCTTATTCCACTTCTGATAGTTCTTATGTTTCTTCCTTAGAAAGCTTTTGAATTGCCTTGTGATTAAGGCAACATCATCGCTATCAGACCCGAAAGTGCTAGTATCTGAATCTTTGGCCTTTAGTGCCACTGTCTTCTCTTTCTTGCGTTCACTTGCATCAAGTTGCCTTTGGTTCACCCCTTGCTCGTAAGCAATGAGTGATCCAAGTAAGCTGTCAATAGAGTAAGTATTTAAATCTTTAGATTCAGTAATAGCAGTAATCTTAGCATCATAAGAAGCAGGCAAAGATCTAAGAATTTTGTTCACTCTTTCGTAGTTAGTAAGTTCTCTACCTAGAGCATGCAAAGAGGTAACAATCTGAGTGAACCTTGTGTACATTTCTGAAATAGTCTCACTAGGTTTCATGCAAAAAAGTTCATAATCATGTAACAAGATGTTTAACCTAGACTGTTTGACTTCAGTTGTACCTTCGTATGTTATACATAATCTATCCCAGATTTCCTTTCCCGTTGTACAAGTAGAAACATGCATATAGTCTTCAGATTTTAAAGCACAAAAGAAACAGTTCAAGCATTTTGCATTTAACTATGCTAAATCACGATCATCAAACGTCTAATCAGCAAAAGGCAATTCAGTTTTCACATTGTTAATCAGTCTAAAAGGTGGTTCGTATCTGTCCTTAACTAACATCCACATGCGATAATCAATAGATTGCAGAAAAGTAAACATGCGTGTTTTTCAAAAATCAAAAGGAATATTATCAAATAACGGTGGTCTTGTAATAGAATATCCTTCAGCAGTATTACAATTATTACAGTTAGCCATGGATCAAATTCAAAAGTTTTTAAACCTAAATTTTGAATCCCGCTCTAATACCACTTGAAAGTTCAATAGGGATGTTAAGCCCTAGTGAACTAGTCCCGAGGCTAACCAAGAGGGGGGGTGAATTGGTTATTTAAAAATTTCACGATAACAATGAAAATCTTTTCGATACGTAGCAGCAGAAACACATAAACATGAACGAAAAGATCAACCACAGATATTCACCCAAGCAGTTAATATCAGAAAAGTAAAGTGCAAAATTGAATCAGAAAAGCAAACCAGATTTTATAGTGGTTCGGTCAACTTGACCTACGTCCACTCCCCGGAGCCTCCCCTCCGGGTATTGCATTAAACAAAAAGTGTCTCTCCTTTTGCTCCCACAGCAAGGCGGAGAAGCCTGTGCAAACACCTCCTTTTTATCACACGGTGAGGCAGAGAACCCGACCTCCTTTCGCTTCTTCCTGAAGCAGGTAGAGAACCTTCGAACTCCTTTTGCTTCCACCTGAAGCGGGCAGAGAACCCCGGATCTTCTTGTGAGCGATCCTCCCACGACGAACACCGACTAGACAAAAGACGACGAGCAGAGAAGACGACTCCGATCCGTGCTTGGAGCAACCTTAGTGAATCCCTCACTAACTCCCCCTCACAAGATCTTCTCTCTCTCTCCCAACTCACTCTCTCTCTCTAGGGTTTTTCAGGGAAGGAAGGCAGCAAAAGATATTTCTTAATTTTGGAAAAAGTTCTTTTAAAGGAGGGTTTAAAATTTGCCCTAAATCTCAACTGGTCGGCCAAGATCGTCCTGTACGATCAGTTCAAATTTAGCTGTTTCAGCCTGGACGATTAGGCTCTTCTGGATGATTAGAAGAAAAAAATGTTCATATCGTCCCGTATGATCCTGCGATCGTCCGGGATGATTAGTGCAAATCGAGGAAAATCGTCCAGAAGACAGTTTGGGTCATCCAGAGAAATCTGTGCTGGACGACCAAAAAATGACTTGATCGTCCAGGACGATAGGTATATCGTCCTGTACGATTAGTTCAAAAAGACCCCAAATCGTCCTGAACACAGTTCGGGTCGTACAGCTGAAATGCACTAAATGATCATGATCGTCCGGGAGATCCTGCGATCGTCCAGGACGATATGATCGTATCACAAAAAATAAATTGCTTTCCTTATTTACCAGATTAAATTAGGCATGATTGTACTGAATCATTTGGGACGATACACGTATCGTCCGGGACGATCAGACCAAGTATCTAAAAATAAGAACTTGCCTAACTTGATCTGGCGGCTGAGAATTTCTGATTTGGGCATATCATCCCGTACGATCCAGAGATCGTCCAGGACGATCTGCTTAATCAAACCCTCTTAACTTAGTTGCCCTAATTAGGGTTTCTATTTTGGCTGGATCGTCCAGGATGATGTGGAAATCATCCAGGACGATCTGAATAAAATTTGAACAGAAACTCTAATTCACTCAATCTCTCTCCCTGAGTGTGTGTGTGCAAGGTTACATAGCTAGGGAATCAGTTACATTACAATTGACTCAATAAAAAGAAAAATCATACATTTGACACACTTGGACCCGATCTTGAGTTGGCTTGAGTGGCTCGCGGTCTTTTGTGCCTAAAACAGATTAGCCAAGCAAAACACACTGGAAACATATTTGTCATCATCAAAACCAGATTTGCAACATTGGCTATTCTAGCAAACCATCTAAACTTTGTGGGGTAGGCTATGTGGCTTGGATATGTCTTATATAGGGTACTTAATTATAGTGGTTTAATGTTCTAATTGGTTTAAAGGTTTAAGGAAAATTTAAATTAAAGTTCAAATATTAATGATTTGAAATTAATTTGAATATGTATTATTTTAAAGTTAAATAATTATCATCTTTGTTACTCACTAAGGCCGTGAAGTTTATTTTACATTCCTTGGGGATAATTTAACAGTCTCGTAGGCTTGGGTTACCTAGTGGTAACCAATATAGTTAAGTGATTTGATTTGATTAATATTTAAAAGTTTAATAAAATTTGATTAAGATTGATTGGTTGCTAATTTTAAGGTTTGAATTAATTAAATTTTCTATCAACCAGTTCATAGTGTTTTGCCACTAGGCTCGAGGAACAAAGCCTCCTTAGGAAACGTAGCCCTACAGTCCAGAGTAATCCACCCTAAAAACTTGGCTGATATAACTAGATTAAGAATTTTAAGTTTGATTGGATCATTAATAATTAATTAATTTTAATATTGTAACTACTCCAATTAATCCATTCTTGGCATTGTGCCACCAGGCTCGAGGAATAAAGCCTCCTTAGGACATGTAACCCCACAGCCCGGAGTAGTCCATCCTAAAAACTTCATCTTTGGAATGGTGGTTATGTCTTAAGGGGTTGGTTGAGTGATTTAAACATTGACTTAATATTTTCTAGAATTTAAAACTAAATATCAAATTTTGGAATTTACTGAATTATTTTAATATATTAATTAAGAGGTCAAAAATTAACTTTTAGATTTAATTAGATTTCTAGAGTTTTAATATTTTTGTTAAATATTAGACCTTTCAATGAGTAATTAGATTTTGAGTTTGCTGGATTTGGAGTTTTCTATAAAAAGTTATAAATTTTTGAAGTTTTCACTTAAAAATTTTGATTTAAAGTTGACGAGATTATTGACTTTTTAAATTTGAGTTATATCTGATGGTTTGATATTTTTAATAAATGTTAGACACCAAATAAATTCCAATGCCTTTGATTTTACTTAATTTTGAATTTCTTATAATTAGTTATGATTTTTAGAAGTTTTGGGCATTTATTAGAATTATTAAAATTATTTAATTAAAGGTGTTTTAATGATTTTGCTTCAAATGAACACCCAACTCCTTGAAATCAACTCCAAAGGTCGGGAACGACCTAAGGAGAGATTCCCAAGTGTTTGAGAATTTTCTAAAATTTTTAATTATTTTTAATTAATTAAATTAATTAAATATTAATTTTTAGTTGAAATTAAATTAAGATTGATTTTGATGTCCAGTTAAAAGGATTTTAATTTTCTTATGTTAAAGGTTTAATTATGGTGAATTTGAGGTATTATTTATATTTTTGTGATTTAAATTTAATTTATTAAATTTTTTGGAAGTTTAAATACTTAATTAAGTGTTTAAACTTAAGTAATTTAATTAAGTGGTTTAATGATTTTTAAAGTTGTTGGAAATTTTCTCTAAGGCAGAGAATATCACTAAGTTTGAATGTTCAAAGTCTCAAGTCAAAAGGATGTGAATCCTAATTTTAAAAAAAAAAATTTAAGTTCTCTAAACATGTCCTTAATTATTATCTTTAAGGTGTCACTAAGTCAAGTAGGTTTGAATAAATGTTTTGCTAACCCTTGGACAACCACATAAAGACACAAACACTATCACAATCAAGTTCTTAAATCTAAGAGAGCCTAAAACTAAGTGAGTGTGTGCATACCCTAAACATGCCATAGAACAAGATGAAACAAATAATTAAGAAGTTTTTTAAATAATTAAGAAGTTCATTAGTGAATAATTGAAATACAATTGTCCACTAATTCATCCCCATCAAATCTCTTCATTCAAGACAAATCATGCTAAAATTTCAAATCCTCACTTAAGACTCTCACATTTAAATATATATAATTTTAAAATAGAATTTAACATATATACATATATATATATAGTTATATATATTAATTTTGAAATAAGAAATTTAAAATATCATTAAGAATAATTTTAAAATAAGTTTGAAGGGATCTCTAATTATTTTGAAATATTTTAAAATAGTTTTTAATTTTTTGAAAATATTTAAATATAATATTCAATTAATTATTAATTTAATATTGAAAATACTTAAGTAATTAAAATTATTTAAAATAAATCAAGTTTTATTTTTTAAATTAATTTTTAAAATAAAACATTTAAAACTTTGAAATTTTTGATATATTACATTAAATTTTCTGAATTAATTTGAATATAATTTAAATTTTTAAAGTTTAAGGTTATTTAAATTATTTAAATTAATTTAAAATTAATTAATATATAAAATAATTTTTTACATGAACTCAAATTAAACTTAAGTTATTTTCTAGAATTTTTAAAATTATTTAAAATAGATTTATTTGAAAATTTTTAAATATTTAAAATTAATTTTGATTAAATATTAATTAAATATTTAATTAATTAAAATAAATATTTAAAATATAAAATATATTTTAAATAAGTTTTACTTTCAAATTAAAACATTAAAATAAATTTTTTTAATTATTTAACATATTTTAATATAAACTTTTAACTTTTTAAAATATTTAACATAAAATTTAATTAAATATAAGTTAAATATTTAAATAGTTAATTAAATGATTAAAATCATAATATATATATATATATATATATATTAAATATTGAAAGTTAAATTTAATTTCAAAATATTTAAATTAACTCCCTTTAAATTAATTAAAATATCTAAAATGATATTTGAAATTTAAAAAAATTTAAGTTAATACTAATCAAATATTAATTAAATATTTAAAAATAAAGTATTTGCATATATATATATTTAATTTAAAATATATATTATATTTTAAAATAATTTGAATTTTAAATTAAATATTTTAATATTCTAAAAATTTTGATGTATTATATTAAATTTTTAGATTAAAAAAATAATTTTAAATGATTTTTGAAGAAAACTAGGTTTAAAAATAATTAAAAACTAATTTTTAATTAATTTAATAAAATCTGGAGGCAGGTGGGAGACGTGGCCTGATCGGGTTCGCTAGATTGAAAATGTGTGGCGACACCAATGATTGGAATCATTACGCGGTGGCGCATAATCACTACGACGACGGGCATCCATACGTCAACCATAGACAGCCTCACGTGATTTCACTTAATCGAGTCAACTTGTACGGGCATCGTTGGATCCTCACTATTTTGAAATGAATGGTTGGGATGGAGCTAAACGAAGAAATTGACCGTGAGATTGAATCCACGGTCAAACGAAGCCGTAGAACAGCTAAATCAGAATCGTTGATTGCAAAATCAACAGTTCTGATCAAACGTAAGTATAAACTTACGTAGAGCGAACCCTAGAACCCATTTTTTGGTTTGTACTCTCAAAATACTGAACTATTTGACTCCAAATTTTAAACATAGAATCCCTTAATGAAGAGCATCGATGGGGGGGTGGGGGTTCTTACGATTTTAAAACCGATTATGGAAAAGCTAATTTGAACTAGGTGCCCTAAGCTAGGGTTTAAATTTATACCTGATCTAGTCAATGGATTTGAATGATTTTAAGTTCTTTGAAACTATAGTTTGTCCACAAAACTTTCTCCAATTGAAGTCGCGGGTCAAAACACCCTGGATCGAATGGTCTTGAGCTTGGACGGATATGGCTTGAGTTCACCAGAGATCTCATCGCCGGTGAGGTTTTAATGACGGGTTCGAGCTTGGGGATGGTCAAGGAGATCCCTATGAGCTCAAATGAATTGATTTTGAGGTTTGAGATGGCTAGGATAGAGAAAGAGAGCTAGGTCAAGAATCCTCATCCTTTTGCCTATTTTCCCCCTATTCAAGTGACGTAAGATGTTTGGATAGCTCTGATTGCTTTGGAGGCTCCCTATGATGATGCCAGATGTCTTGGAGTTGGTTGTAGTAGGACATCAAGAGGACTAAAGGATTAGCGAGGTGGAAAGTCCTTTTGTACTCTTATAAGCTTTTGGGACCACTACCCTTGGTTTAAGCCTAATCCAAGAATTAGAAGCTGGTTTAAGAAAGTTCTAGATGCCATTAGGACTACTGGAGAGGTTAATGGTGAAGTGGATTAGCTCTAAGGAATGATTTGGCCACTTTAGAAGGTTATTTGACCACCCATTGACTGTTTGATCAGTCAATGGGCACAAGGGTGGTGAGGTGGCAGTCAAATGACCTCAAGAACTAGTTTGGAAGAGGTTAGAGAGGGTTTGATGGTTAAGGCTTGGGTTTTGAATATTTAGAAGCAGGTTTGAGATGGTCTGACCAAGCCTAGTTGAGTTGTCTTAGTCAAGCCAACTAGAGTTCAACCCAAAGTAGACTTGGAAATATTTGAGCCATAACTTGAAGTAGACTTAAGGCTTGATGACATAGAGATGGCTTAAAAAAGTTATATGGATTGGACTAAAGAACTAGTTTAAATAGATTGGATAGTTTAACCGAGTCAAATCAAGGGTAATTTGAGTTCAAATGAATTAGAACATGTTGGGACATTTTTTGAAATGGGTTTGAAAGCTTGAGTGGTTTGATTTGATCAAATGGGTTAGAATAACCCATTTAGACCCTTAAGGAATGATTAGGTCAACCAAGGTTGACCTGATTAACCAGGTTGATCCAGAGTCAGGGTTTAGGCACAACAGGTTTGATTGGATATTTTGATTTTGTGGGAGGTGGTCTCAACGTTTGGGGAGGTCAATTCAATCAAAATGACTGTTTAGACCCTTAAGGGCTTGTTAGGTCAACCAAGTTAACCCAAGACCTGGGTTTAGGTCCAACATGTTTGGTTTGATATTTAAAACTTGCTGGAAGTGGTTCCAAGCAATTTGAAGTTCATTTGGTTTGAAATATATATTCAAACCCCTAAGGGGTATTTTGGTCGAAAAGGTGTTAACCTGGTCAACCAAGCTTAACTAGGGTCTGGGCTTGGGTCCATTGCACTCCTGGTGATGATTAAGATGCATTGGAGGAGGTTTCAAGGTTTGATTTGAAAAGGCCAAGTTGAAGTTTGGAGAAAACTTCAAAATTGCCCTTAAGGGGCATTTTGGTTATTTTGACCCCCTGATCAATTGGGGGTCAAAGTGGGTCTACAAAAATATAGTTTACTTCTCAACATAACATAATCAAGGGTCTGAAAGTGATTAGAGGCTTTGGGAAAAGCTATATGGTCAAATTCCATTAGATGGTAGGTCTAATGTCATAGGTCATAAATATGTGAAGGTTTTATAGCCTTTTGAAGTTATTCCAGTTTCTAGGGTTAGAGACCTCAAAATGAGCTCAAATTTGGTGGGTTCCCTCTAGAGATATATCCTATCAATATGCAATTGATAAATACTGAATCAGAGGTCATTTGATTGGGGTTTAAAGTGTTTGAAAAAATCCCTAGAAAAGGCCTTCAAGACAGGGCCTTTGAACCTTGGGTTTTGATTAGAATTTTTGGGTTTAAATTGATTTGAAGTTTGATTGATCTAAGATTTGGGTTGATCCTAGGGTCTGGATAGATCTAGGGTCAGAGTAGATCCTAGGGTCTGGATTGATCTAGGGTCTAGGTAGATCCTAGGTATAGATTGATCTAGGGTTTAGGTAGATCCTAAGGTCTGGATTGACCCTAGTGACCTCATACAAAAATAAGGATAAAAACCATATGGGTGAATTTCTCTACCAAGTTTCTTTTTATTGAAGACCCTATACACTATACCTATTGAGGAATAACTTAACAAGACTCCTTCATTAGCCTTAAAATCAAACTTCCCTAAATGATATTTTCCATTCACAAGCACAAAATATTTGCAACCAAAAACATGAAGATGACATAAGTTTAGAGTATTAACCTTAATTAATTCATATGGGGTCTTACTTAGATTAGATCTAATGTTTATCCTATTTAACACATAATAAGTAGTATTCACTATTTCTGCCCAAAAATATCTAAGTAGGTTATACTCTGTTAACATTGCCCTATCTACCTTTACTATTATCATATTCTTCCTTTCAGCTATACCATTATGCCATGGGATCTTAGGGGAAAAAATATTATGGTCAATCCTAGATTCTTTATAAAATAATTTAAATATTTTATTTTTAAACTCTCTACCATAATCACTATGAATTATAGAGACTAAACATTCTAACATTCTCTGAGTCCAAGTGGAAAAAATCTTAAACACATCAAATAACTTACTCGTATGCATTAAGAATGTAACCCAAATTAATCTAGATAAGTCATCCACTACCATAAATCCAAATCTCTATCCACCTAGACTAGTTGTACTAATAGATCCAAATAAATCTGTGTAAGATTTTTAGTGGTCTAGTGTTAATGATATCCTTAATAGAATGAAGGGATGAACAAGTTTGCTTTCTTAGTTGACAGGCATCAGATAGATGATCCTTAGTAAAATCTAGCTTATGAATACCTCTAACTATATCTTATTGGATATTCTTCATAAGGGTTTTCATACTAGCATGGCATAGTCGCCTATGTCATAGCTATGACTCATCTATAATAATTTTCAAACAAAAAAGATTATAAAAAATATCAATAAAAGCTTATAAGCATTATTAATTCTTTTGCCTTCTAAAATATTTTTTCCATTTAAAATAATTGAACACTTATTTGAAAGAAAATTCATATTAAGCCCTTATCACATAATTGACTAATACATAATAGATTATGCTTTAATCCTTCTACTAAGAGTATATTTTCAATTAAAAAAACCATTAATTGCACTGATTTTACCTGAGCCAACCACTTTTCTAATGGCATTATTTCCTAATGTTATCTTATGTCATCTCCTGGCCTCCAGTATAACGTACTACTTTAAGTCTCCAATCGTGTGTCTCGAGTAGCCGATGTCCAAGTATTATAATCTATCACTTAACTTCGTGTGAGAGCATCCCTATAAATTTGATATTTGAGAACCAAGAGATTTTGGGTTCCACCTTATGCTTCCTTATATGAATTTTATGTATGTTATACTGTGAGGAACCTTTGGGCCTCCAAACTAGGTGTGTTCTACAGTGATACGTGTATGTACATGTTATGTGTCCTAGACAAGAATAACACCTAACATATATGGGTCATAGTTCCTCTTCCTAAAAATGTATAATGCATGTTGTGTTCTAGGTTATGGCTTTATATGCATATGCTCGTGCGTGTCATGTTGAAATGCACTCAATTTTTTAAGCAAGTATTCATTTGCACTTTTCCCAACTCGTAGCTCAACGAATATTTCATGCTCTTTGTCATCTAATTCTACTATAAGTTCCTTGAATACTTTTTCTAACTCAATATGCTCATCTTTAAAGGAACTATTGATTTTGTTAACTAATATTCTTCTCATTTAAATTATCGCATTCATCTAATAATGATGCATGCTCATTATCTAATGCAATATGTTTAATTTTGAAATTAGAAAGTTCATTAACTAAAATATCATGCTAACTTCTCAATTTAGAGAATTTCTTTTTCAAAAGTGCATGTTGCTTTTTGAGCTTCCTATATGAATCATGAATTTCTTTGGAAATTGAAAATAAATCATCATATAATAGCTCTCATACCTCTGATTGATCGGAGTTAATAATTGAATTATTAGCCACTAAGTACCTCCTCTTCTACACCTTATTTTGATGAGTCTGAGGTAGAGTCTGTCCAGAAAGCTTTTTTACATCCTCTGCTTTGCCTTTTTAGAACTTAGCTTTTGTTCACCCTTCTCCTTGGTAGGATGGTTCTTTAGATTGGGGAAATCAGATCTTAGATGCCCTAGTATCCTGCACTCAAAATAAATAATATTAGAGGAAACTTTATTAAATTTACCTTTATTCCTCTCATGATGGCGCTTTTGCTTTCATTTTAGGAAGCTCTTAAATTTTGAGTCATCAAAGCTATATCGTCATTCTCCTCAGCTGTAGAGATGTTTCTATCTATGTCATTGGCCTTCAATTCCATGATCTTTCCATTTCTCTTATCACATGCATCTAGCAATCTTTGGCACGCATTTTACTCATAAGCAATCAGGGAGCCCAATAACTTATCAATCGAGTATACATTTAAATCTTCAAATTTAAAAAAAGCAAAGACTTTAGCAATAAAATTATTAATTAAACAATGTAGTATCGTTTTAACCTTTTCAGAATTATAGAGTTCTCTACCTAAAGCATGTAATGAGGTTACAATCTTAGTAAACCTAGAGTACATGTCAGAAATAGTCTCATTAGATTTCATGAGAAATTGTTTATACTCATGCAATAGTAAATTTAGATGAGATTGCTTTACTTCATTTGTACCTTCATAAGTAATACAAAGGCTATCCCATGTCTCATTACTTGTTGTACAGGTTGAAACACATATATAATCCTCTAATTTTAAAGTATAAAAGAAATAATTCAAACACTTCATATTTAGTTGTGCAAGATCCCTATCTTCTAAGCTCTATTCAGTAAACAACATTTCTACTTTAGCACCATTAACAATAAGAAAGGGAGCAAAATAGCCAGTTTGTATCATATACCACATTTCGATAGGGATGTTAAGCCCTAGTGAACTAGTCCTGAGGCTAACCAAGAGGGGGGGGTGAATTGGTTATTTAAAAATTTCACGATAACAATGAAAATATTTTCGATACGTAGCAACGGAAACACATAAACAAGAACGAAAAGATCAACCACAGATATTCACCCAAGCAGTTAATATCAAAAAAATAAAGTGCAGAACTGAATCAGAAAAGCAAACCAGATTTTATAGTGGTTCGGTCAACTTGACCTACGTCCACTCCCCGGAGCCTCCCCTCCGGGTATTGCACTAAACAAAAAGTATCTCTCCTTTTGCTCCCACAGCAAGGCGGAGAAGCCTGTACAAACACCACTTTTTCACCACACGGTGAGGCAGAGAACCCGACCTCCTTTCGCTTCCTCCTGAAGCAGGCAGAGAACCTTCGAACTCCTATTGCTTCCACCTGAAGCGGGCAGAGAACCCAGATCTTCTTGCGAACGATCCTCCCACGACGAACACCGACTAGACGAAAGACGACGAGCGGAGAAGACGACTCTGATCCGTGCTTGGAGCAACCTTAGTGAATCCCTCACTAACTCCCCCTCACAAGATCTTCTCTCTCTCTCCCAACTCTCTCTCTCTCTCTAGGGTTTTTCAGGGAAGGAAGGCATAGTTTTTAGAAAAAATTCTTTTATAGGAGGGCTTAAAATTTGCCCTAAATCTCAACTGGTCGGCCAAGATCGTCCAGGATGATCGGTAGATCGTCCTGTACGATCAGTTCAAATTCAGCTGTTTCAGCTTGGACGATCTGGCTCTTCTGGACGATCAGTAGAAAAAATTATTCATATCGTCCCGTACGATCCTGCGATCGTCCGGGACGATTAGTGCAAATCGAGGAAAATCATCCAGAAGACAGTTTGGGTCATCCAGAGAAATCTGTGCTGGACGACCAAAAAATGACTTGATCGTCCAGGACGATGGGGACATCGTCCTGGACGATTAGTTCAAAAAGGCCCCAAATCGTCCTGTACATAGTTCTGGACCTACAGCTTAAATGCACTAAACGATCAAGATCGTCCGGGACAATCCTGCGATCGTCCAGGACGATATGATCGTATCAACCAAAAATAAATTGCTTTCCTTAATTACCAGATTAAATTAGGCATGATTATACTGAATCGTCCGGGACGATACACGTATTGTCCGGGACGATTAGACTAAGTATCTAAAAATAAGAACTTGCCTAACTTGATCTGGCGGCTGAGAATTTCTGATTTGGGCATATCATCCCGTACGATCAGGAGATCGTCCAGGACGATCTGCTTAATCAGACCCTCTTAACTTAGTCGCCCTAATTAGGGTTTCTATTTTGGCTGGATCGTCGAGGACGATTTGAACAAAAAATGAATAGAAACTCTAATTCACTCAAGCTCTCCCCCTGAGTGTGTGTGTGCAAGGTTACTTAGCTAGGGAATCAGCTACATTACAATTGACTCAATAAAAGAAAAAATCATACATTTGACACACTTGGACCCGATCTTGAGTTGGCTTGAGTGGCTCGTGGTCTTTTGTGCCTGAAACAGATTAGCCAAATAAAACACACTTGAAACATGTTTGTCATCATCAAAACCAGATTTGCAACAATCTCCCCCTTTTTTATGATGACAAACATTTGTAAAGTAATTTGAAAATAAAAGTAAACTAGGAGATCAAAACACAAACATTTTTTCAAATTTTCATTTAACAACTAAAACAATACAGGAAACATGACTCATAAAATAGAAACAGACATGACTACAACTGACTCCCCCTTTTGACATCACAAAAAGGAGGAGGAAAAATAGAACACGGAAATAAAACATAAATAGAACAACTACACAACAGAAAACTAAAACTGTGGCGGATCCTGATCGGAAGGAGGAGGTGGCGGTGGAGGGTTGAAGTAATGGTGAAAGGCCTGAAAGTGGGCTCCAATCCAGGCGATGTCCTGGTCATGCTGCTGTTGTTGCTCCGCAGCATAGTCAGTGAAGCGCTGGATGTCCTCGGCGTGCCGCTGCTCCTGGGCAACCACGTAGGAGTCAAATCTGGCCTCCCACTGATCGAAGCGCTGCACCAGGTGGTCAAAGGGAGAGGCAATGCGAAGGGGTGCAGGTGCCTCTGGTGCAGCAGGAACTGGAACAGCCTCTTCCTCTTCTTCCTCAACATCCGGGGCGGGCTCCGGATGTAGTCGGGTGCTGTGTAGGACGTGGAATGAGTTGTTTGTGAAGAAGGAAGGAGGGACATCAGGAGGGACAGGATACTGAAGGTCATATTTTGTCTCTAAGGCATAGTGAATAAGATGACCTAAAGCTAGATTTAGGCGACGCCTGTGGCCCGGATCTCTAATGGTGGTGAGGTGTTCTATGTATCGGATGATCAGATCAGAGGCATTAAATTCTCGACGGGCCATGATGTAGTAGGTGGTCAAGGACAGGAGCGGGGTAATGTGAATTCGATCCCCCGCCTTTGGAATGACGGAGGAACGAAGGACGTGCTGAATGGTCCGGGCGTCCTTGAGAAGGGAAGTGCAAGCATTGTCGTGATAGGGTGCATTGGTATTGCGAAGGAAGTGATTGGCGACACTCCAATCATAGTCAGGATCGGTGATAAGCGTGTGAATTTGTCGCCAGTGACAGACAAGTTGAGAATATTGTGAAAATTGTGGGTCGTGAGTTCCACGGGGCGTTGATTTACGTAGGATCGAAGAGTGGAATAGTCCACGGAAATGCGCAAGTTGGCAAAGAAGATTTGAAGGAGTTCCAGATTGAAGGGAAAGGCTAAGGTCAGAATGAAGGTGAGGGAGGTGTGTGCGAATAAATCTAAAATGGGATAAGTGAGAGTGCGTGGATTGACAATCTTAGAGTGCGTGATCCCCACATTACGATAGCATTCGAAAGCCGTCTGATCGGTGGCATTCGGGAAGCGAGGATCGACATGTCCCCGGGACGAACTGGCCCCCTTTTGACGAGACCTTTTGCCACCAGCCATTAGGAACCCACAGAGGAAGAAAGTAGAAGGAAGGTGGAGGAAAAATAGTGTGAAACATATGAAGAAAATTGCTGTTTAAATAGAAAACGGACTGATCGTCCCGTACGATCGCGGGATCGTCCGGGACGATTTGGTCATTTATGACGTCCTAGACGATTGGTCAAAAAGCGGTCTGATCGTCCAGGACGATCAGAGATCATCCAGGACGATTAGACACAGGCGATCGTCCCGAGGAGTCAGGCTGGACGACCGTTGACGAAATGTATCATCTAGGACGATTAGGTGGATCGTCCGGGATGATATGCAATAAATATGTCGGACGGGCCGAATTCCAATCGTCCAGCGGCAGACACGTGGATCGTCCAGGACGATGAGGTGGATCGTCCAGGACGATGGATAATAATTGGTGCAATGTCAGCCGTTTGATCAGATCAGGAAGATATGGATCATACCGTCCCGGACGATGTAAGGATCGTCCAGAACGACCACCAATAATTGGAATTTTTCAACAGCAGGAGCAGAGTGGGGACGAGTTTGAACGAATCATCCAGGACGATGTTTGGATCGTCCATGATGATAGTGGTATCGTCCAGGATGATGTGAAGAAAACAGAAAAAGATTAAGGATGAAGATGATCGATCAGGATCCCAAAAATACAACCATGAAACCAGAATAACACAAAAACCAATAAAATTGACCACAAAAACATATAAAAGCTTCTTTTTTTTTATCAAGATGCTCGAGAAAATCAGAATTTTTTCCTTGATGTTAGATTCAAAAACCAATGACAGGACGATTGACAGCGCTGAAATCCAGAAAAGGTTGGAAATAATCAACTTTCGTAACTCCGACCCCGGGCACCTTATCGATGCAAACCTCTTTCAAAACAAAAATCCGATTCAAAAGAAAAGACCTTAGATTTGAAAAGAGATCCTTTCAAGCCTCGTTCCAGAAAAATATCTGATATAATAGTGTTACAAAGTAAAAAATCAGAAATCGAGATTTTCAAAACCCAAGCTTTTGAAAATATTAAGTGGCGCACAGATTTCTCTAAGACATTTAACAATCTGAAAGGGAAGAAAGCTTGGTTTGGGCTCATTTTGTGCCTCTTTTTCAAATTGGTTGGTGCTTTGCGCATCTTTTGATTTTTGATACACTTTGTGTATCCAATTGGGCAATTCCGCATCTTTTCAGTTTTGGGCTCATTTTATGCCTCTTTTTCAAATTAGCTGGCGCACTGCGCATCTTTTATAAACTTTCTCCTTTTAATAATCATTAAAGAGTCTCAGCTATGAGATTATCTTCCAGACATAGGAGATGACTCTCCACAGTAAGGAAGAACGATTCACAAAACAAAAGCCATACAATATATGATAAATGCAATCACTTGGTTTAGAAAATCAAACTAATGACTCAAGACTTTGAAAACCACTATTGATATGAGGCAGATTACTGTAGGAAGATAAAATAATCTCTATTTCAAAAACTAACATTTTAATTTTCAAGAGGATTTTTATTCAAAAGAAACTACACACCAGTAAAGGAGTTAGAGGAAGAGAAACAATTATCAATGTTTCTTCCCTTTAACAGATTCAGCGAAGTCAATCACTGCTTACCAGCTTCAAAACCAAAACAAGGTAAAAACTCCCAGTCAAAAATTCAGATCATCAGATGTAGTGAGCGGTGATCAGATCTTGAAAAGCATAAAATAGTAAGTGTAAGATATGAACCAGTAAATAAATAAAAATAGGTAGAAAATCATAGCAAAGTAAATACTCAAATCAAACTAACAGTAAGGCTAACACAAAAATCAGCAGAAGAAATAAAATCAACTGAAAGCAAATAATCAAACCAAAACTAACTAACAGAAATCAGATATCAGAATACCAAAACTAACTAACAGAAATCAGAATACCAATCAGAACAATCATAAATCAGCAGTCATCAGAATCAAGCATTTATATCAATCACTCCTAATCTGGTTCTCAAAATGCTGAATGAGTCAAAGGCCAGTGGTTTAGTGAATATATCAGCCAGTTGATTTTCAGTTGCTACGTGATGTAGCTCAATGTCCCCTTTTGTAACATGGTCCCTAATGAAGTGATGCCTAATATTAATGTGTTTGGTCCTAGAATGTTGGATTGGATTCTTAGAGATACAGATAGCACTAGTATTATCACACAGAACAGAATTTGTGCCAACAGGTACTCCTAAATCCAAGACTTGTTGCTTCAACCAAAGAACTTGGGCCACACAACTCCCTAAGGCAATGTACTCAGCTTCAGCAGTGGAAAGTGCAACTGAGTTCTATTTTCTACTGGACCAGGAGACTAACGACTATCCTATGAATTGAAAAGTCCCAGAAGTACTCTTCCTATCCACCCTACACCCCACAAAATTAGAATCAGAATATCCAAAGATCTCAAAAGAAGTGTTGTGCCTAGGGTATCAAATTCCTAGGTTTGGGGTTCCTAAAAGATATCTAAGAATTCTCTTAACAGCAGTCAGGTGGGACTCTTTAGGATCATCCTGAAACCTAGCACAAAGACAAACACTAAACATGATATCAGGTCGGCTAGCAGTCAGGTAAAGCAGTGAGCCTATTATCCCTCTATACTTCTTTTGATCAACAGATTTTCCATTTGAATCCTTATCTAACTGAACTGAGGAGGGCATGCGAGTATTGATTGGCATGGCTTTGTCTATTTCATATTTCTTCAAAATGTCCTTAGTGTATTTTGATTGATTGAGAAAGGTTCCATCATCCGTTTGCCTTATGCTAAACCCCAAAAAGTAGGATAATTCTCCCATCATACTCATCTCAAACTCCTTACTCATTATTTTAGAAAACTCTTCACATAAATATTTATCAGAAGATCCAAAAATTATATCATCAACATAGATCTGGACAATGAGTAAGTCATCTCCTAATCTCCTCAGAAAAAGGGTGGTGTCTACGCTCCCCTTAACAAACTCTCTTTCTAACAGGAATGTGCTAAGCCTCTCATACCAAGCTCTGGGTGCCTGTTTCAATCCATATAAGGCCTTTTTTAATTTATAGACATGACTTGGATATTAGAAACTCTCAAAATCTGGGGGTTGTTCTAAAAAATATCTTCTTTAATTACCCCATTTAAAAAGGCACTCTTAACATCCATTTGAAACAGCTTAAATCCCTTATAACAGGCAAAGGCTAGTAGCACTCTAATGGCTTCCAATCTAGCTACAGGGGCAAAAGTCTCCTCAAAATCAATCCCTTCTATCTGATTATACCCCTTAGCCATCAATCTTGCCTTATTTCTCACCACCACACCAGAATCATTCATCTTATTCTTAAAGACCCACTTGGTTCCCACAATACTTTGATTTTTAGGTCTTTCTACTAACTCCCAAACATCATTCCTTATAAATTGATTCAATTCTTCCTGCATAGCTAAAATCAAAAATTCATCCGACAAGGCTTGATTGATGTTGGTGGGTTCAGTCATTGAGATAAAGGTAGAATGGTTTACTCCTTCCTAAGTCCATGCCTAGTCCTAACACCTTCAGAAGGGTTTCCTAAGATCAGTTCTTTAGGATGACTCGAAGAATATCTCCAATCTCTAGGTAACTCGGTTTGAGGTTCTACCCTTTCCTCCAAATTTGTATTTCCAACTCCTTGGGTAACCTCAATAATCTCTTCATCTTCTACTTCAGATCTAGACTCCTGAGGATCAGATTCATCAAACACTACATGGGTTGTTTCTTCCACCACCAAAGTCCTCCTATTGAACACCCTAAAGGATTTCCCCACACTTGAATATCCTAAGAACACTCCTTCATCAGATTTGGGGTCAAATTTTCCTAAGGGTGACTTCCCGTTGTTCAGAATGAAAACCTTACAGCCAAAGACATGGAGGTGGGACAGATTTGGAGTTCTACCCTTAATGATCTCATAAGGTGTCTTGTTTAGTTTGACTCTCACATTCACCCTATTCAGCACATAACAGGCAGTGTTCACCGCTTCAGCCCAAAAGTATTTTGGAAGTGAATACTCGGCAAGCATGGCTCTAGCGGCTTCCACTAAGGTCCTGTTCTTCCTTTCAGCTACCCCGTTCTGCTGAGGGGTCCTAGGAGCTAAAAAATTGTGACTAATCCCATGATTCTCACAAAAACTTCCAAATCTTTCATTTTCAAACTCCCCTCCGTGATCACTATGGATGGTAATAATCTCACATCCTAACTTCTTCTGAATCCAAGTAGAGAAGGATCTAAACTCATCAAATGACTCAGATTTATGTGACAAAAACTTAACCCAAGTGAACCTTGAATAATCATCTACAATCACAAAACCATAGACTCTCCCCCCTAAGCTGGCAGTGCTAATGGGTCCAAAGAGGTCCATGTGAAGAACTTCTAAAGGTCTAGAGGTGCTAATGTCCTTAACAGAGTGAAAAGAGGACTGGACTTGCTTTCCCAACTGACAGGCATCACACAGGCGATCCTTAGTGAACTTAAGCTTGGGCACACCTCTAACTAAGTCCTTTTGGGTGACTCTCCTAAGGGTTTTCATACTGGCATGACACAATCTCCTATGCCATAGCCAAGACTCATCAGCAGCAGTTTTTAAGCAAATTGAATTATCAGATTTAATGTTACTTACATCCAGCTTGTAGACATTATTGATCCTTTGCCCCTGCAAAACAACTTCATCATTTAAGCTTAAAATGCAGCCAGTGGGCAGAAATTTGATGCTGTATCCCTTGTCACAGAGTTGACTGATGCTCAGCAAGTTGTGTTTCAGTCCATCTACAAGCAAAACATTATCAATCATAAAATTCTTTGAATCACCAATTATACATGTGCCTACCACCTTCCTGGTGGTGTTATCTCCAAGTGTAACCTTGCCTCCAGCTCTGACCTCCAGCGAAATGAACTGATTTGCATCTCCAGTCATATGTCTAGAACATCCGCTGCCCAGGTACCACATGCTCTCACGAGGTCTTGTGTGAGAGCACACCTACAAAAGTATCAAACGTCAGTCTTAGGAACCCAAACAGGTTTGGGTTCCTTCTTATGAAAAGAAGAATGCAATGCATGCGTGCTGTGCTGTGAAACAGGCAGTTTGGGTTTTCACACCCAATGTGTACTACGGTGAATAGTGCAGGTGTGGGAAATATGTCCTAACATGCCACATGAAAAACATCTAACACCAAGAAAAGGGTTAACTAATCTACGTGGAAGATAATGCCTCTTCCTAGATGTATAGGAAACATGCTTTGAAGAACTTGCAACAGATTTTTTAAAAGGTGGCGGTGCATAAAACTATTCAAAAGTAGGCGGTGTTTTGTTCTTTTCAAAAGCACTGATTTTCACTTTCAAAAACTCATTTTCTTTCTTTAAACTTGCAATTTCAAATTTTAAGGTTCCATTGCTACTTTCTACTTCACATGCCATTGTATCTAACTCTTTAAAAGCTCTTTCTAAGTCCACATGCGTAGTTTTCAATGAATCATGCTCAGGAACTAAATCAGAATATTTTTTATTCAACTCATCGAATTCATCAAGCAAAGACATGTGATTGGAATCAAGTGTGGAATGGTCTTTAACTACAGAATCATGCTCTTTTTGCAAAGTTAAGTAATCTAATTTTAAACTAGCATGAGTTTTCTTAAGCTTCCTATACGATGTATGAATTCTTTCAGAGACTTCAAATAATTGATCGTAGGTAAGCTCACATACCTCTTCCTGGTCCGACTGAGCAGGGTGATCATCAGCCATCAGACATAAGTTTGTTTCCTCCTCTTCAGCTTCAGTCTCAGAAGAGTCGGATGCAGAGTCTGCCCAGAACGCCTTCTGAATCCGCTTCTTATCCTTTCTGAACTTTGGTTTCTCCTCACCCTTCTCGTTGCTTGGGTGAGCTTTAAGTGTTGGACAATCAGCCTTAATGTGTCCAGGCTTCCTGCATTCAAAACAAACAGATTCAGATGAACCCTTAAAATTTTTATTGGACTTACCCTTGTTCCACTTCTGATAGTTCTTATGTTTCTTCCTTAGAAAGCTTTTGAATTGCCTTGTGATTAAGGCAACATCATCGTTATCAGACCCGGAAGTGCTAGCATCTGAATCTTTGGCCTTTAGTGCCACTGTCTTCTCTTTCTTGCGTTCACCTGCATCAAGTTGCCTTTGGTTCACCCCTTGCTCGTAAGCAATGAGTGATCCAAGTAAGCTGTCAATAGAGTAAGTATTTAAATCTTTAGATTCAGTAATAGCAATAATCTTAGCATCATAAGAAGCAGGCAAACATCTAAGAATTTTGTTCAATCTTTCGTAGTTAGTAAGTTCTCTACCTAAAGCATGCAAAGAGGTAACAATCTGAGTGAACCTTGTGTACATTTCTGAAATAGTCTCACTAGGTTTCATGCAAAAAAGTTCGTAATCATGTAACAAGATGTTTAACCTAGACTGTTTGACTTCAGTTGTACCTTCGTATTTATACATAATCTATCCCAGATTTCCTTTCCTGTTGTACAAGTAGAAACACACATATAGTCTTCAGATTTTAAAGCATAAAAGAAACAGTTCAAGCATTTTGCATTTAACTATGCTAAATCACGATCATCAAACGTCTAATTAGCAAAAGGCAATTCAATTTTCACATTGTTAATCAGTCTAAAAGGTGGTTCGTATCCGTCCTTAACTAACATCCACATGCGATAATCAATAGATTGCAGAAAAGTAGACATGCGTGTTTTCCAAAAATCAAAGGGAATATTATCAAACAACGGTGGTCTTGTAATAGAATATCCTTCAGCAGTATTACGATTGTTACAGTTAGCCATGGATCAAATTCAAAAGTTTTTAAACCTAAATTTTGAATCCCGCTCTGATACCACTTGAAAGTTTGATAGGGATGTTAAGCCCTAGTGAACTAGTCCCGAGGCTAACCAAGAGGGGGGGTGAATTGGTTATTTAAAAATTTCACGATAACAATGAAAATCTTTTCGATACGTAGCAGTGGAAACACATAAACAAGAACGAAAAGATCAACCACAGATATTCACCCAAGCAGTTAATATCAGAAAAATAAAGTGCATAACTGAATCAGAAAAGTAAACCAGATTTTATAGTAGTTCGGTCAACTTGACCTACGTCCACTCCCCGGAGCCTCCCCTCCGGGTATTGCACTAAACAAAAAGTGTCTCTCCTTTTGCTCCCACAGCAAGGTGGAGAGGCCTGTACAAACACCTCCTTTTCACCACACGGTGAGGCAGAGAACCCGACCTCCTTTCGCTTCCTCCTGAAGCAGGCAGAGAACCTTCGAACTCCTTTTGCTTCCACCTGAAGCGGGCAGAGAACCCGGATCTTCTTGCGAACGATCCTCCTACGACGAACACCGACTAGACGAAAGACGACGAGCGGAGAAGACGACTCTGATCCATACTTGGAGCAACCTTAGTGAATCCCTCACTAACTCCCCCTCACAAGATCTTCTCTCTCTCTCCCAACTCTCTCTCTCTCAGGTTTTTCAGGGAAGGAAGGCGGCAAAAGATTTTTCTAGTTTTTAGAAAAAATTCTTTTATAGGAAGGCTTAAAATTTGCCCTAAATCTCAACTGGTCGGCCAAGATCGTCCAGGATGATCGGTAGATCGTCCAGGACGATCGGTAGATCGTCCTGTACGATCAGTTCTAATTCAGCTATTTCAGCCTGGACGATCTGGCTCTTCTGGACGATCAGTAGAAAAAATTGTTCATATCGTCTCGTACGATCCTGCGATCGTCCGGGACGATTAGTGCAAATCGAGAAAAATTGTCCAGAAGACAGTTCGGGTCGTCCAGAGAAATCTGTGCTGGACGACCAAAAAATGACTTGATCGTCCAGGACGATGGGGACATCGTCCTGGACGATTAGTTCAAAAAGGCCCCAAATCATCCTGTACATAGTTCTGGACGTACAGCTTAAATGCACTAAACGATCAAGATAGTCCGGGATGATCCTACGATCGTCCAGGACGATATGATCGTATCAACCAAAAATAAATTGCTTTCCTTAATTACCAGATTAAATTAGGCATGATTGTACTGAATCGTCCGGGACGATCAGACCAAGTATCTAAAAATAAGAACTTGCCTAACTTGATCTGGCGGCTGAGAATTTCTGATTTGGGCATATCATCCCGTACGATCAGGAGATCATCCAGGACGATCTGCTTAATCAGACCCTCTTAACTTAGTCGCCCTAATTAGGGTTTCTATTTTGGCTGGATCATCCAGGACGATGTGAAAATCGTCTAGGATGATCTGAACAAAAAATGAACAGAAACTCTAATTCACTCAAGCTCTCCCCTTGAGTGTGTGTGTGCAAGGTTACTTAGCTAGGGAATCAGTTACATTACAATTGACTCAATAAAAGGAAAAATCATACATTTGACACACTTGGACCCGATCTTGAGTTGGCTTGAGTGGCTCGTGGTCTTTTGTGCCTGAAACAGATTAGCCAAACAAAACACACTGGAAACATGTTTGTCATCATCAAAACTAGATTTGCAACACAAAGGTTATTCCATGTCTCATTACTAGTTGTACAGGTTGAAACACATATATAATCCTCTAATTTTAAAGTATAAAAGAAATAATTCAAACACTTCATATTTAGTTGTGCAAGATCCCTATCTTCTCAGCTCTATTCAGTAAACAACATTTCTACTTTAGCACCATTAACAATAAGAAAGGGAGCAAAATAGCCAGTTTGTATCATATACCACATTCTAAAGTCAATCGATTATAAAAATATAGACATATAAATTTTTCAAAAGTCAAACAAAATATTAACGAAAAGTGGTGGATAGTTTATTAAATAACCCTCAGTGATATTTCTATTTGCAAATTGTGCCATGGATATTTTCTCAAGATTTTTAAATTACTAATTCATAGAACCCGCTCTGATACCAATTGAAAGTTTAATTTATAGTTATCAGACCACTTGAACTACAAAGGCACACTTAGAAGGGGGTGAATTGGTGTTTTAAAATTTCCTTTTTCGAAAATCCCCTTTTGAAAAATTTAAACCAAATTCACAACTTAAATTCAAACTCGGATTTATAACGCATAAGCGATGAATAAGCAACTATTATATTATTTTTATTTTTGATTTTATAAAAAAAGCAAATATTTTTTCTTTTACTTTTCAAATTTTTCTCTTTTTTGTTTTATTTTCTAACAAAAGCTAGAACAAAAATAATCATAGAGTTTTCATATCACACAAACATCAATGCTAAACATAGATTTGTAAGAAGGCTAACATGCAAGAAAATAATGCGAAAGTTAAAGTGTAGAAACAAAAGAATTGAGCACACTAAAATTTTTATAGTGGTTCAATCAACCTGACCTACGTCCACTCTCGGAGTCCTCCTCTATGGATATTGCACTAATACTCTTTAGTGTCTCTCCTTTTTTCCCCATAATATGGTAGAGAAGTTCTCACAAGAATCACTTCCACATGTCCCCTATGTGGCGGTGTTACTGATTCCCTTTCACCTTCCCCGATGTGACGGAGTAGTCGAATCCCTTTCACTTTCCCAAGTGTAGTAGTTTAGCTAGATCCTTTGACACGATGAGGTTCTTCCTGAAGTTTCCCTCTAGAAAAGCTTTGACTTATGGAGAAAGAAGATAGATGTCGACTAAAGCAACTATGTGTAAAATCTTTCTCACACTCCCTTGATCATATGAGACTATTCTCCCTCTCATAACTTCACCTCTCTCTCTCCCTTGCTCAAACCCCTCTCTTTAAACCCTTGCTTATAAAAGACACACACTCCTTAACTGCTAAATACTCTCACAATAAAAAAAAAAGAGATGTTTAAATACTAGCTTCAAGAAAACCCTAATTTTTAATTTATTAATCACTATTTATATAGTACAATCTATGGATCATATAATATGATTAGTTCAAATATCCTACTGTAGTACTATATGATAAATAGTCCATATAACGATTAATTAAAGTTTGTTAACTGATCGTACTGTCTAAATGAATAGTAGTACAATACGATTAGTACAACTCAATATTTGATCATATAGGATGAACCAAAAATTATCCAAGAGCCCTCAGGTGATTCCTATAGTACGATCTTATGATGGTTCTGGACGAACCAAACTTCATCTAGAAACTCCTTGGATGACTCGTATAGTATGATATAATATCGTACAGTATGATTTATAATCAATCAAATCTAATTTGATTGCTTAATTAATTGACCTAACTAGATAATGATTTAAAAGATCATACAGTATGAAAGGATTCATACAATACGAATAGTTCTAATTTCAAAATTCAAATTTGACTATGGTTATGTAAGTTAGATTCGACGGTGGGTTTTCTAGTTATAGCTGATCATCCAATATGATGTGTGGTCATACTATATGATTAGTTATATGTGAATTTAATTTTCATTTAATTTAAACATTTTAATTAATTTTTATTTGAACTAATCATACAGTACAATTAATCAAAAAAATTAAAACTTTATTTTTCACTCCTTGTATGTGTGTGCACGATTACTAAGCTAACATACACCTTTCTATATTGATACACTCAGAAAATAAAAAGTATTGACTCTTGTATAAATCAAACATATACTGTCCAGTCGTGAGTCATGATTCTCTGACGGTGACTAATGTATGCTGAACCCAAAATATTAGTACACATAAAAAAGATATAAATAATAAAATATAAGAATAAATTAAATATAGTCCAATAAAATTTGTTTTCATCAAAACACAAACTTGGGCTCTCAGATTGCAATAATTAGTTTTTTTTTTAAATGAGATTTTGTTATATATTAAACAAAGGACTCCCATGTCACTACTACTCTTAAGAAGATTTCAACTATTGCTCTTTATGCCAAGATCAGTAAGTTTACCATCTTCCTTTGGTGTACTGATGATGTGATGATATTGTGGACATGTAAGTTATAGGCAATTATAATTCAATAATTTTTTAAAAACTTAGGTTATATTATAGATATCAACCCAAGTTTGTGATTAACTTTTAGACATCACAAAAAATCACCTTGAACAAGTGCAAATCTTGATGCATATTTGAATTGGAAACTTCCAAAATTAAATTTGGACCATCTGAACTCTCATTTTGAAAAATATTTAGTCAAACTAAATGTATCAATGAGATAAACCCAACAAAACAAAAATTGGTCCAATTCGAGTCCCAAATGGGCCCAAATAAATGACTTGATACATAGTTGGAAGCTTCATAATATTTATTTAGTGACCACATGATATATAAATATGGCATGCTTCTAGTCGAATAGAGCAACTCGACGAGATAAATCAAACAAGTCTAATATAGCTTAATTCTAATACCATTAATATATTTAAATGCATGATCAATTCCCTATTATTGAGGGGATCAATATGAGCCTTTCGATGGAGCACTCCAAAATGTTGTTGGATCTTCTCCATATTTATAAAGCAAGTCACACTCAAAATCTACAAATAGACCTCTACTCTCTAAATGAAAGGGGGAGCTTGGGAGGCTAGGAACTTGGGCTAGCGATCCAAGAGAATTCTAAGGCATGAATCCGAGAGCACTACTGTCGATGAAACCACACTACCCGGCCACTACCAGCAGACTTTCATCGGTCGATCATCATCGAACATCAACCTTGCCTCCATCGCTAGACCTTAGCCTGGTTCATCTCTGCCCAACTTTTGTCACTTGACTACGGTCTTTCCAAACTCCCTCGCCTGTCGAGTAAGGTCCCCGGACCATTGTCACTGGACTATGGTACATCCAACCATTATCGACTAACTATAGTCCTTCTAACTATAATCCTCAAATCACCATCTCCTGATTATGGTCCCTTAGACCTCTATTGCCTATTGATTATGGTTCCTCAACCCTAAGTCACCCGACTCCAATCCCTTCGACTTTGGTTGCCCAACTGCTATCCCTTTAACCTCCATCACATGAGAATGGTCCCTCTACCCTCAACCACCTAATAATGGTCTCTTCAACCTACATCACCTATCAACTATGGTCCTTCTAACTTCCATCTCCCATTGACTATAGTCTCTCGAACCTCTGTCGGCTGACTATGATACCTCTGATCTCCATCTCCCGACACTGATCCTTTCGATCTTAATCATCTGACTATGATCCCTTTGAATAAGGTCGATCACTGACCATGGTCCTTTAAACCCCTATCACCCGATGAACATGATCCTTCTAACCTCCATCATCCAATTATGATCCCTCCAACCACTATCATTTAACTACGGTCCCTCTGACCACATTCACTTGACTATGATCCCTTTGACCACAATCATCAAACAATGGTCCCTTTGACCTCTATCAATTAGAAAATATGATCCCTTCAGCCACCTTCACTTGCCAACTTGAATCCCCCTCTGACCTTCATCGCTCAACTACGATCCCTCTGATCACACGCTTGCCGAACAAAATTACATTGACCTCTGTTTCCCACTGACTATGGACCCTCAAACCTCTCTCACCCGACAATGATCCCTTTAACATGAATCGCTTGACTACAGTACCTCCGACCACAGTCGCCCATTAATTACGGTCCCTTCAACTAGAATCACCTGACTATGCTCTCTTCGATCTTCATCGCCTGACTATTGTCCCTGCAACCTCAATCACCTAATAACGGTCCCCTCAATCTCAGTCGCCAAACTATGGTCCTCTACTACCCAATTATTATCCCTTCGATCATATTCATCCATTGATTATGATCCCTTCGACCTCCATCACCAAAAAATGTTCCTTCGACCTTTATCTTCTGACAATGGTCCCCTTAACCTTAGTCACTCGACTACTGACCCCCCCCCCCATAGATTTTCATTTCCTTATTATAATCCCTCCGACCTTCATCACCTGACTATGTTTCCTCTTACCTCAATTACTTAATAATGGTCCCCTTAACCTCAGTCACCTAACTACGATCCCTCTGACCTCCATCTCTCGATTATGATTCCTTTGACCTCCGTCGCCCACCGACTACGGTCCCTCTAACTAATATTATCTCCCAATCTCAATCACCCGATAATAGCTCCTTCAACCACTTTCACCTGATAATGATCCCTTTAACCTCTATCACTAAGTAATGGTCCCTTCGACCTCGGTTATGCAACTTTGGTACCTTCAACATGTATTACCTAACTATAATATATCTAACTTCTATGACCTGATAATGGTCCCTTTGACTTTTTTTGCCTGACTACGGTCCCTCTAACCTCCATTAACCACTGACTATGGTCCCTTTGAACTCTGTCGCACAACCACTATCCCTTTGACCTCAGTTGTTAGATTAAGTTCCCCCTAACCATCGCCCCTAGACTATGATGTTACCAACCAAACAAGCAGGCCAACATTCTCTTGAGAATAATTTATTCCATTGAATTCTTCTAACTTCAACCATATGATATGCTCTACATGATGTATATTTACACGTGTCAACACCATCCCCCGAGGAAGGGCATCCTTTGTAACCAATAACGAACACTAGTATGATCATTTTAACTAGGCCAGGCCCCGTAATTTTTCTCTTTCCAAGCTTTCCACATAAAACATTGGTGTCTCATATGATCACTAGACCCCCCCTATTTTATTTATATATGTGTTGCAACTTTATACAAAATTAGCGTATTAAACTCTCCATCTCTCTACCATCGTGAATATTCTAGTACACAATCTTTTGGCACTGTTTGTGCGATACTATTCTTGGCTAGGGGAAACTATTGCTATAACATTAAAAGGTCATTCATGTCAACATCCTGGGCATAATTTTAGAAAGTTATCCTTTGTACCATAAGTCATTATCAGGTGTAAAAAAAGTCTTTCAATATTGAGGGCAAGTGCCACTACAAATAGACATTATTCTATTCCTCATAACTATTATCCATTCCTATATTTAATTCATAGGAAACAAATTTTGACTCGAGGACAACCTTAACTGCAATCTCAATCACGATTATGGCAAAGCAAGCTCCTTCAATATTCTTAACGTCCAAGATAATATTGTTGACAATGACCTTTCATAAATCTTCCAACAAATACAAGAAGGCTTTAAGTGAATCTTAAACTCTATATGGTCCCTAGCTAGGCTTTTACTCCTTAGGTAAGGTCACAGTATTAACCTCGAAAGGCAGTAACAATCTAAAAATAGACCAATTTTCACCATCAATTATGGATACATGTGGCATTCACCCCCTCCCAATTAAGATATAATTGATCCTAGGGAATTTGATTTGACCTCTTAATATTATTGAGCAATACTAATAAATAATCTCGAATATGTCAAAATGTCCTTAGTCGATTCTCTCAATCTCTTTCATACATGTTAGCATAATCGAGCAATGCTCTGACAAATAATCTTAGATAAGTTAAACATCCTTATTTGATTTCTTTTGATCTCTTACATATAGGTTAACATCATTAAGAAATATTTTAACAAACTACCATGGATAGGTCAAACATCTTGGCTGGATTCCTCCAATTAACCTCTTCAATACATGTTAATATTATCGAGCAATGCTCTGATAAATAACCATAAATAGGTCAAACATCCTTGCAAGATTCCTCCCATCAATCTCTTCCACACAAGTTAACATCATCAAGCAATGCTCTAATAAATAATCTCAGATTGGTCAAACTTCCTCATTAAATTTCTTTCAACCTTTTTCACAAAGATTAATTCCATCAAACCATGCATCACCAAGCAATCTCAACTAAGTCGAGCATCCTCAATGGATTTCCCATAACATCTTCTACACTAATCATCACTTTGAATCATCTCTCTCAACACCTTCTTTGAGAAAAGATCAGAGCCTCATTTCCATCAGACCTCCACTCAATTAGCATCATCAGTATATTATTAGCCTATTGCCATCGGCATACCACTCGACCCCCTCCGTCAAGTTACTCATTGTCTACCCATGTCGGCATGCCTGTCGGCTACCTCCAATAGAGTGTAACTAGACTACCATCATCATCAACCCTTTACATAACCACCATTGTTGGCCCCTTACCTAACTATCACTGTCAATAGTCCCCCTGTGGTTGCTTATAATAGAGGGCTGCATTTAATCATCCCTGATGGTCTTTACAATTTGTTTGATATTTACACTCTTGCCGAATAATTGTTCCTCCTTTAATGGAGAGAATTGGAGCTTGCGTAAGAGAACCAAACCTTTACTGCCACCGATGATCCTAACACTCTTATCGGATAGTTTGTTCCTTCCTTTTATAGGGGAGAACTAGAGCCTATATAAGAGGATCGATCCTTTGCTACTACGAATAGTCTTTATTATCATATTGCTTAATTGTTATATCTTTTTATGGGGGATAATTGGAACTTGTATAAAAGGATCGAGCCTTTGCTACCCCTGACGATCTTTACACTCTTACCGGATAGTTATTTCCACCGTTTAGGAGGGAGAACAAGAGCCTGCATAAGAGGACTAAGCCATTGATCACCGCCGATGGTTTTTAAAGTCCTATCGAATAATTGTTCCCTCCTTTACAGGAGAGAACTTGAGCCTGAGTAAGAAGATCGTGCTCTTTTCCTAACCTAAAGGGGGACACTTATAGATCTTAGAGCGAGAAATTTTTGAAATTTTACTTTTGCTTTTCTGGATTTTTCAAAATTTTTCAAATATTTTAAAAGTAAAAAATCAATAATTTTCTTTTTTTAATAATTTGAAGAAAAATGAAAACGCATTATATTAAAATAAAAAACTTATGCATAAATATGTATAAAACATTTCCATTCTAAAAAATTTTGGAACTAAAATTGAATTTTTTTTCCTTTTTGGCAAAATTAAAAAAGGAAAGATAAAAGAAAATAGAATTAGGGTGCTCTGCATGAGCACCCTGCGATTGAAAATCGGGTGGGCACGTTAGCGCCAATGGTGGCTAATGTTTGTCGGCTGGCCAACCTCCCAGATCGGCCACCATTCACATGTTTAGGCCTAATTTTTTTTGCACAAAAAGTCTGATTCGTATGTTTTGGGGTCCCCGAGACCATTTTTTAACATTCTTGACTTAATTTTGACACTTTTAGAGCCTAAAAGAGCATCTACAATCAATTTAAGTTAAATTTAGAAGTTTTAGAGTAAAAATTTCTTACATTTTTTCTTTGATAATATACTAATTAAATGAATTGCTAAAATTATGATCAAGAGCATTTTACTTGGTCCACGGCCCCAAGAGTAGGTGCACATTGATATCCAAGGAGAGATTGTATCTTATATGTAATCTGAAATTAAAAGTTTGGGTCACAACTTTTTGGAAAGCTTAGACATATATTTTTGGACTCTACAAACTTAAACATCTGAAATTAGGGGGCAACTGATATGTCATAGAAAAGTTTCTTAATCAAGTGAGAATCTTATTGCATATTTGAATTAGAAACTTCCAAAAATAAATTAGGATCATCCAAACTATGATTTTTATAAACTTTTAGTCAAACTAAATGCCTTGATAAGGCGAACCCAAAGACACCAATATCAGTCCAATTCGAGCCTAAATGGGCCCAAATAAATGACTTGATACATAATTAGAAGCTTCAAAATATTAATTAGGTGACCAAATGATATTCAAAAATGGCATGCTTATAGTCAAATTGAACAACTCGATGAGAAGAATTCAACGAGTCTAATATATCTTTCTTTTAACATCTTTAAGGCACTTAAATACTTGATAAACTCTCTATAATTGAGAGGATCAATATGAGTCATTCGACAGAGCACTCCAAATTTACCCTAGATCTTCTCCAAATTTATAAAGTAAGCCACTCTCAAAATTTATAAATATATCTTTGCTCTCTAAAAGAAAGGGGAGCTTGGGAGGCAAAGACATTAGGCTAGCGATCCAAGAGAGCTCTAAGGCATGAATCTCAGAGCACAACCGCATGAGAACCCTTACCGCTTGGCCACCATTATCAAACTTTTATCAGCCGATCTTTATCGATCATCCACCTAACTGCCAATATTGGACCTCAGCTCAAGCATCGCCATCAGACTTCATCCGGCCACCACCACCTGGTCTCCACACAACCTTCATCACCCGGTTACAGTCTTTTCGACCATCATTTATCACACACCATTTTGATCCTCGCCCCCCCCCCCCCCCCCCCCCAATTTAGTCAACGTAAACTGTAATAGAGTAGGAGAATCTAAATAGACATACTTCTTACAAACACCCTGTAGCAGCCCAAACTCTTAACTATCGAGATATTATCCGCTTTGACCTAAGAGCCTCATGATTTTTTCATGTTGGTGTAACTTTTCAGTATGTCACCCATCCTAGAATTGCTCTAGGATGAGCACGCTTAACTACAGAGTTCCTTGAATAAAATTCCAATCATTACACCAAAAGACACATCAATGTTTAAGAGTTTAGATTCTTTTACTTAAGGGGTTTCACAATCTACCCCACTTAAGTAACTAATGTCCATGTCAGCTTTATTATCCCAGGATCATCCACCAGTTAGATAGGATTCTAGAGGTGGCCCTATAAGTTCAAGTGATGGCCCCCGCCATGTAGCAATTTATCCCATATTAAGTTCAAGAGGTGCCTCCCATAACATAGCACTTTGTCTTGTATGGCACTTAGTTCCCATCTTTCAGCTAGTGTATTTCTCTTATATTATTTGTAATAGCTCAAACTCTTAACTATCGAGATATTATCCACTTTATCCTATGAGCCTCATGATTTTGTCCTATTGGTGTAACTTTCTAGTAGGTTACCCATCCCAGAATTGCTTCGAAATGAGCATGCTTAACTATGGAGTTCCTTAAATGAATATCCAACCATTATACTAAAAGGCGTTGGGATGTTTAAGAGTTTATCTTCTTTTACTTAAGGGATTTAACACACCCATCCTGAATTACTTCTATCATAATCAAGGGAGTAGGAAATGATCCATTCAAACTATCCTAACATAATGCATTATTTTTAGTTTAATAATTTATCTACACATTTCATATTTAGAAGCATATTTATAACTCATCACAGAAGATATAGAGTTTACTAAACTTGTCAACTAAAATTTACATACTCGAAAGTTTGACTGAACAGCTTTCTATTCTAGCTCCTATGCACAACCAATATGTATGTACACAAAATGCCTTAGCCCTCCTTTTAGGAGCCCTGCAGGCTCCTTCCCTTTTCCTACAGTACAACTAATTCTAATAAGCTAAAGCTCAATGAAATACACAGTCATAGTGTAAAAATAAGTAATAAAATTTGGAGTTTGTTGTAAATAATATTAAGATTTTTATAAGACTCATACCTTGTATAAGAAATCAATGTATTTTTAATTTTTTACACTTCTTATCCTGTTTACTTTCTAATACTTTAGGTAAATCATATGATAACTATAGGCTTTTGCACACCTACAACTCTCTCATTCAAGATTAGGTATAAATTTCAAACTTTTAAAAGTGAGAGAGTTGGGTACCTCCTATACAATCCTTAAGGCTTATCTCATCAGGTCTTTTACCTTTACATGTACAGACCTAACTCTCATAATATGATTTGTATCATTTGCCTTTCATTAGGCTTCACATTTTCATAAAATATCATTGTAAATCCCATAACTCAGCTAAATAAGTGTTGAACTCTAGGGAACTAGTAAATAATTAACCTGCTATATAAGAAACTAATTTCTACCATAATTATATAAAAATGCTACCATAAGTATATAAAAATGCTCTCATTTCCTATACTATAGATTGGATATCACACCTCGTTCTCTAGGTGATCGAATAAATTCATTCTCCTAAAACACCATGGCCTCTTTTCTGCTTATAAATAACCTAAAGCATAAATAATTTCCTTTAATACATGCGTTCTAATAAAATAAAATAAGCTATATGAAAATATTACAAGTTTACCTCCATTATCCTCCTCATTCAACCCAAAATTTTCCTTTTCCTCTACCATATCTCCTTCCTCACTTCTTCCTTTCCTTTCTTTCCACTTTTCCTTACTGATTTTAATAAACACTACAGGAGCCTTTAACTAATTTTAGTAAACACTACATCTGTCCTTACTTAATTTAGTAAACAACTACAGCCCTTACATGATTTTTTGTACCTTATTTTTTTTCAAACCATTTCCCTGTTAGTAGCCACAATAGCTCCAGCCAGCATCTCTCGTGCCCTTCTGCTGGTAGCTTACTTCAATTCTAAAAAGGAGCATGTGGAATGAAGGGAAAATGGAAATGCTTAATAGTGCTTACTAAACATATATATTATTATTACATCCTATTGCATTTCTTCACTACCATTATAACCATTTACATCGGTATGATCCACACTAACCCAAATCATAACATGGCATGCATGTTTAAGTGGAAAAGGTTGATTAAAATATTTTGTTATAGTAATCAATCAAATAAATTAGCTTTTAATACTTTAAAATCTAGTTAATTAAATAATACAAAAAATCCATTTAATGAATTCATATTTGTAGATATCATTTTTTGTTATTACTTATATATATTAAAAGTTCAAATTTTAAAATAGGATTTAATGCAAAAACTTTAACATTTTTCATATATGTGAGAAATTAGGGTAAAATTCTGGGGCAATTTGTATGCTTATATTTTGACAAAAATTTTGGGTATTATAATTTACCCCTCCTTATTGAAATTTCATCCTCAAAATTCATTGCCTTAGCGGTCATCAAATAAATGAGAGAATTTTAGTCTAATATCTTCTTCCTTCTCCCAGGTTACCCTTTTTCCTAGTATGTATTTTCATTTTACTTTAACGTAAGAGATCTGATGGTTTCTATGCTATTTAGTATCAAAAGCTAATATTTTCTCTAGTTCCTTAGTGTAATTCAAAGTCTTCTGTAGGTCAATTTCATCATGTGAAATTCTCTAATGGACATCTATAACCCATTTTATTAGTAGCGACACATGAAAAACATTATGAATTTCTAACATGTCAGCTCGAAGAGAAAGCCTTTAAGAAACCTTACCAATCTTCTCAATTACTTCAAAAGGTCATATGTACCTAGGACTCAATTTGCCTCTTTGCCCAAATTTGATTGTACCTTCACTATAACTTTTAGAAATATAAATTTATAGACTTTAAAGCATGTTGCTCTATGCTTGGGGTCATAATATTTTTGTTAGTGATCCTAAGCAGCTTTCAAGTTGTCTCTGATTAATCTAATTTTCTATGTTGCTTCATCAACTAGTTCTGTACCCATTAATTATCTATCTCCTACTTCCACCTAAGTTAATAGAGTTCTATACTTTCCACTATAAAGTGCTTCATATGGTGACATTTATATACTTGATTGATATCTATTATTATTATAAGAAAATTCTATCAATGGTATGTTGTCTTCCTAGGTACCTCCAAGATCCAAAGCACATAGTCTCAATAAGTCTTCCAAGACCTGAATTATTCTTTTAGATTGACCATCAACCTAAGGATGGAAGGCTGTACTGAAGTGCATATTTGTGCCCAAGCATTCATGAATACTTTTTCACAGCCTGAAAGTGAATCGACCATTTATGTCTTAAATAATAACTTTTGGAATATCATGCAATCTGATAGTTTCCTTCACATACATGCGTGCAAGTTTGTCTATTGAACCCGTTTGCTTGATAAGCAAAAAGTGAGCTAATTTTATCAGTCTGTCAATAATCACCCAAATAATATAATGATCTAGTCATGATCTGGGAAATTCCCTAACAAAATTCATTGTAATATATTCCCACTTCCACTCAGGGATAGGTAGTGATTACAATAGTCCACTAGGTCATTGATCAGCTTTCACAATTTGACATGCTTCATAATTAGATACATATTCAGCAAGATCTTTCTGTATACCTGGCCATGAGAAGATTAAGTTTAAGTCTTTACATATCTTAATACTTCCTAGATTAATTATATAGCCAGAGTGATGAGCTTCCTATAAAATTTCTTTTCTTAAGTCAAGATCACTAGATACCCATAATTGAGATTTATGCTTAACGATTTCATCAGTGTCAATGAAAAGATCTAGCATTTTTTCTGATTGATCCTAATTCATTAATTTTGGATACTCACCATCAATCTTTTAAGCTTCTTTAATAGAATCTATTCAACTTGATTTTACAATTATCTGATGTAAGTATTCCACATTTTCTAAATCTCTAATCTCCAATTACAGATTCTCCATTTCCTTAATTAAATGAACTTCCTGAGTAATTATCCCATTCATCATTCTTATGGATTTGCAACCCAAAGCATATGCCACAATGTTTGCTTTTCACGGATAATACTGAATATTCACATCATAATCCTTAATTATCTCCAACCATCTTCTCTGTCTTAGATTTAATTCTTTCTATGAAATTATGTATTTTAAGCTTTGATGATCAGGGAATATTTCACATCTTACCACATACAGGTAATTCCCTCAAATTTTTAAAGCGAACACCACTGTTGCCAACTCAAATCATGAGTAGGATAGTTTTTGTCATGTGGTTTCAACTGTCCTTATACATATGCAAATATCTTTCTTTTCTGCATTAAACTACATCCTAAACCCTTCAAGAAGCATCACTATAAATCTAAAATCCTTTTATTCCTAATGAAATTATTAACACTGGTGCTATAGTTAGATGCATATGTCTAAAATCTCTTCCCATATTCTGTAGTCCATTTAAATTTAGCATCCTTTCTCATCACCTTGGACAATGGCATAACAATTTGTCAGAATCCTTTAGCAAACCTCCTGTACTATCCAACCAATCCCAAAAAGCTTCGGTGGGTCATTCCAAGATTACTTTCACCTTCTATGGGTTAACTAAAATCTTTTCACCACTGATAGCATGCCCTAAGAAGGTAAATACTTTTAGGCCACAATTCACATTTTGAATATATTTATAAAGCTGATTTTTTCTCAATGTTTCCAAAATTATCCTTAAATACTCAGCATGCTCATCATCAGTTTTTGAGTAAATCAAAATATCATCAATGAAAATAATCACAAGCTAATCTATATAATCCTTGAAAACTTGATTCATCATATCCATAAAAATAACATGAACATTTGTCAACCCAAAAGGTATTACAACAAATTCAAAATGACTATATTTGGTCCCAAAAGTTATCTTACTTATATCTGCTTCTTTAACCCTCATCTAATGATACCCTTATCTCAAATCAATTCTAAAAAATCTTATGGCACCTACAAACTGATCAAACAAATAATCTATGTGAAGTAGTGTATATTTGTTCTTGATAGTCACTTTGTTCAGCTCCCGGTAGTCAATACACATTTAAATAGATCTATCTCTTTTCTTAACAAAAAGTATAGGTGCACTCTAGGGTGAATTACTTGACTTGATGAATCCATTATTCATCAATTCATGCAACTAAGCTTTCAATTCCTGCAGTTCCTTTGAAGCCATCCTATAAGGAGATTTATTGATTACTATTATTCTTGGTTGTAGTTCTATGCCAAATTTAACTTCCCTTTCAGGTGGTAATCCAGATAATTCTTTAGGAAATATATCTAAAAATTTTGATTTAACTAGAAATTTTTATAATGCCTAAATATCTTTATTGAACACTTCTATTTTAGTTAATAACACTAACTCACCTCTCTTTATATATTTACCCATCTTTACTACACTAATAAGAAAGGATTTTCATTCTTCTCACAAGGAAAGTAAAAAGTCTTCTCATTTAGCAAATTAAACTTTATCCATTACTTCTAGCATTTAATTATAGCAAAATATTTAACTAGTCAATCCATTCCCAAAATGGTATCAAAAGTTATAATAAGCACTATAATCAAATCTATTAAAAATTTACGACCCTAAATGTCAATATTCAAAAAACACTTCCTATTGACCTATAAAATATCCCCTATTAGCATCACAACACACAAGGCAGGTGTAAAGCATACAGTCTTAACAGATAAATTAGAATAAAATTCTTCAAAAATAAATGACTAGGATGTACCAAAATCAAAAAGAACTCTACCAAATTTATTGGAAATTAGAAGTATACATGTAACTACCACCTCTGAATCTTTGGCTTCCTGAGGTGTGATGGCAAATACTCTAGCTTTTACCATTGGATTACCTTTAACATCTAATGCTTCTCCTCTCAACTACATTGGTGGATTTCCTTAGACTTTCGGCTTTCTCTGAAATTGAATTTTTCCTATCTGATTTCCTTTTAGATATCTCATATGTTGTCTTTGCTCCTGATATCTGTGTGGCCTGACATTGCCTCTTTTCTCCAGAGAGAAATCTACCTTGAGATGACCTAGTTTACCACATATAAAGCATCTTCTAGAACCCACTAAGCACTGTCCTAATGCCGCTCCCTACATTGTTCACAAAGAGGATTCTCTGGTTGTATTGGCTTCTACTGATCATTAAATTTAAGCTTCTTATTTTTAAACTGATCACCTTTTTCAAACATCATCCTTTTACCTATCCACTACTACTCTCAACTATGCTTAGAGAAATTCAGCTCATTTTCAATCCTTCTAGCTCTCTTCACTAAGATTAAGGATTCGTTGATATTGAATAGTGCCAATGCTAGTCTCTGTTGATTCTTGAGGCCTCTCAAAAATTTGTAGCCTTTTTCTTCCTAGATGTAACATAATGAGGAGCATAGTAGGATAGGGAAGTGAACTTGACTTCATATTACATAACTATCTTTAAACCCTGAGTTAGATTAAAGAATTTATCTTGCAAAGCAAGTTTGGCTGAGGGACGAATAAACCAGTCTCTGAATACCCTCACAAAATCATCCCACTATATATTGGTGATAAGCATCAATCCAAATTTCTCTCTATGTTGCGCTTGCCACCACTTTTCTTCCTCTCCTTCCAAAATAAATGTGGCCAACACTACCCTCCTATTATCAAGATAAATCATACCATCTAGGATTTTCCCTATCTTCAATAACTAGTCTTCAACTACTATTGGATCACTTACACCTTTTAATGTTGGTTTTAAAAGTATGGAATAACCTCGGATGTTAATCTACTTCACTGTCGAATTTAAACCTGGGTCCATTATTGATAGAAGATTTATCTATTGATGCCATTTTATCTACTAATTGTGAGATCATATAAACAATATCATGAAGTTCCTTAGATTTACCCCTTCATTCATTCTGCTTCTCTCAGAGCTTTCAATTTACTTTTCTATCTCTATACCTAACCTAGATGATAGGCCAGTCATTCTTTATGGCAATTCCTCAAGTATGTATATATATATATATATATATATATATATATATATATATATATATATATATATATATATATATATATATATATATATATATAGATAAATTATAAAATACATGCAATCATTTTAAAGAATTAAACTATATTATGCATATATGCTTATTCAATTATAGTAGAATGAATGCATACTTCAATTCAATCTCAATCTAACCTATAGCTCTATATAAGTCAGGTTCATTTTATCTTATCCTACTTCATTTCAAAATTCAAATATGTTTCCATTTGATTTAACTTAGCTTTGATACTATTTTTTTTGCACCCCATTTTGACCCCCCTTTAGTTAATATGGAGTGATATATAGAAAGAGAATCTGAAGAGACATATTTCTTATTAACAAAAATCCTAAATTACTTCTATTAGAATCAGGTGAGTAGGAAATGATCTATTTAGACTATCCTAACATAATGCATTTTTTTTAGTTTAACAATTTATCTACATATTTTATATTTGAAAGCATATTCAGAACTCATCAAATAAGATACAAAGCTTACTAAACTTGTCAAATGAAATAACATACTCAAAAAAAGTCTGACTAAGCAGCTTCCAATTATGGCTTGCACAACCAAAATGTATGTACACAAAGTGCATTAACCCTCCTGTCTAAATCCCTGTGAGCTCATTCCATTTTCCTACAGTACAATCACTACTAATGAGCTAAAGCTCAATAAAATACATAATCATAGTGTAAAAAATAAGAAACCTAAATTTTGCAGTCAATTATAAATAATATTGAGATTCTATAAAACTCATAAGCTGTATAAGAAATCAATGCAAATTTAACTTTCCATATTTCCTATTCTATTTACTTACCAATACTTTGGGTAAATCATATGATGACTATAAGCTTTTGCACACTTAGAGCTCTCTCATTAAAGGTTGGGTATGAATTCCTAACTTTTAGAAGTTAGAGAGTCAGGTATCTCCTATACAATCCCTAAGCCTTACCTGGTCAAGTATTTCATCTTTACATGAGTGGGCTTATCCCCCATAATAATTTTTTTATCATTTACCTTTCATTTAGCTTCACATTTTCATAAAATATCATTATATATCCAATAACGTAACTAAACAAGTGCTAAACTCAAGGGAACCGATAAATAATTAACCTGCTGGATAAGAAACTAATTACCACCACAATTATTTTAAAATGTTACCATAAGTATATAAAAAGTTCTCAATTTCTATATTATATATTAGGTATCTCACATTGTTCTCTAGGGTGCTCAGATGAATTTGTTCTCCTAAAACACTCCAGCCTCTTTTCCACTTATAAACAATCTGAAATATAAATAATTGCCTTTCATACATGCATTCTACAAAATAAAATAAGCTATATGAAAATATTATAAGTTTACCTCAATTGTACTCCTCATTCAACCCAAAATTTTCCTTTACCTCTCCAAAATATCCTTCCTCTCTTCTTCCCATTATAAATAATCAATTAAATAAATTAATTTTTAATACTTAAAAATCAAGTTAATTAAATAATACAGAAAATCCACTTAATGAATTCATGCATGTAGATATCCTTTTTTGCTATTACTTATATATATATATATATATATTATATATATATATATATATATATATATATATATATATATATATATATATATATATCAAAATGCTCATAATTAAAATAGTATTTAATGAAAATAACTATAACATTTTTCATATATGTGAGAAAATATGGTAAAATTTTGGGGGAATTTGTAAGCTTACTTTTTGATAAAAAATTTTTGGTATTATACTATTACCCATCGACTACGATCCTCGGACCACCATCACTTGACTATGATTCCTCTAACCCTCATTGCCTAACTACAGTCTTTTTTATTATTATCCTTAGACCATTATCTCTCGACTACGGACACTCTAACCTTCGTTGCTTGATAGCAATCCCTCTGACCTCTATCGCCATACTAAGATCCCTACGACCTTCATCACCCACTGACTATAATTCCTTCAACCTCAGATTCTAGACACCGATCCCTATGACCTCAATCACCTGACTAAGGTCCATCTAATCTCTATCACCCGACAACATTCTCTCCAACCTCTATCACCCAATAATAGTTTTTCTGACCTCCATCACCCACCGACTATGGTCCTTTCGACCCCCATCTCCCATCGACTATAGTCCCTTCGACCTCCATCACACAAAAATGGTCCCTCAGACCTATATCACCTAACGCCAATCCCTCTGAAAAAAGTCACCTACCAACTAGTCCTTCTGACTATAATTTCTCAGACCTCCATCGCCCTACTACAGTCCCTCTAATCATAGACGTTCGCCAACTACAATTCCTCTAACTGTCATCATATGATAACAGTCCTTCAAATATCCATCACCCGCTGATTATGATCCTTTCAACCTCATCGCTCGACTATGGTCCCTCCAAACATGGCCATCCGACTATGGTCCCTCTTACCACCATCGTTCGACTACATTCCCTTCAACCATAATCACCCGACTATGATCCTTCCGACCTTCGTCGCATGCCAACTTTGATTCTTCTAACCTCCATCATCTGACTACGGTCCCTCTGACCTCCTTCGCCTAACTATGATCCCTCCGACCACACTCACCTACCTACTATGATCCCTCCAATATCAGTCACCTGTCGACTATGGTCGCTCCAACCTCTATCTTGTGATAATGGTCCCATTGACCTAAGTCACTAGACTACAGTCTCTCTGACCTCTGTCGTCCAACTACAGTTCCTTCGACCACAGTTGCCTGCTGACTACAGTCTCTTTGACCTTAGTAGCCCGATTATAGTCCCTTCAACCTTTATGGTCCGAATATAATCCTTGGGAAGGGCATCCTTTGTACCCAATAAAAAACACTAGTAAAATTATTTTAACTAGGCAAGGCCTTATAGTTATTCCCTTTTCTAGTTTTTCCATGTAAAAAAAATAGTGTCTCTTATAATTATTGTGCCCTCCTGTTATCTGTGTGTGTGATGGATCTTTATACAAATTTATGACATTTAACTCATCATCTCTCTACCTCCTAAAACTAGCAAACAACTAAAGTTTTCTAGTTTTTTATGTACCTTGGGATAAAAGCAACAATTCAAAGTATACATAACACATAGATAAACCTCAATTTACAAAAGTCAATGACTAAAACACATTGATAAATATTTTGAGTCTCACTTACCATTGATTTATTATCATCATGCTCGAGTTTATCCATATTTGAATTATGTGTTGCACAGATATTTGATTACACATAGGAGTTGAAGTGAATGCTACATTTATATGCTATGATCAACATGTTGCAAATTTGGTTTCAAGGACTATAATTTTGATGATAACAAACATCTCTGGTTCATTTTGACTGACTAATCTTTCAGGTATGCAGGATCAATTGCAAGTTCAAAAAAGAGTCAATCTGTATTGTAATTCAGGTCCAATGTACTGGTTTTTATTTTTCTTGAGTCAATTGTAATATAACTGATCCCCTAGCTAAGTGACCTTGCACACATACACTCAGGGGGAGAGCTTGAGTGAATTAGAATTTCTGTTCTGTTTTTGTTCAGATCGTCTTGGACGATATTCACATCGTCCTGGATGATCTAGTAAAACCAGAAACCATAATTAGGGTGACCAAGTTAAGTGTTTCTGATTAAGCAGATCATCCTGGACGATCCCTTCATCGTATTAGACGATATGCTCAAATCAGAAACTCTCAGCTGCCAGATCAAGTTAGGCAAAGATTTATTTTAAGATATTTGGTCTGATCGTCCTGGATGATATGTGTATCATCCTGGACGATCCAGTACAATCATGCCTAAATTATTCTGGTAATTAAGAAAAGTAATTATTATTTAATTGATATGATCGTATCGTCCGGGACGATCGCAAGATCATCCGGGATGATCAGGATGGTCTATTGTGTTTCAGCTGTACGTCCAGAGCGGTTATCAGGACGATTTTGTCCCTTTTTGAACTAATCATCCTGGACGATATCCTTATCGTCCTAGACGATCAAGTCATTTTTGGATCGTCCTAGACGATCAAGTCTTCTGGACGAAATTCCTGGATTTACACTAATCATCCCGGACGATCGCAGGATCGTACGGGACAATATGAACAATTTTTTTTACTGATCATCCAGGAGAGCCAGATCATCCAGGCTGAAACAACTGATTTTGAACTAATCGTACAGGGCTATTCTTGCCGACCAATTGAGATTTAGGGCAAATTTTGAGCCCTCATATAAAAGATCTTTTTCTTTGAACAAGAAAAATCTTTTGCCACTTTCCTTTTCAGAAAAACCCTAGGGAGAGAGAGAGTTTGGGAGAGAGAGAGAGGATTTTGTGAGGGGGAGTTCATGAGGGTTCACGAAGGTTGCTCCAAGCAAGGATCAGAGTCGTCTTCTCCGCTCGTCGTCTTTCGTCGTGTTGGTGTTCTTTGTGAGAGGATCGTCGGCAAGAAGATCCGGGGTTCTCTGCCTGCTTCAGGAGGAAGAAAAAAGAGGTTAGGGTCTCTGCCTCACCGTGTCGGTGGAAATGAGGTTTTTGTACAGACTTCTCCGCCTTGTTGTGGGAGCAAAAGGAGAGACACTTTGGTTTAGTGCAATACCCGGAGGGGAGGCTCCGAGGAGTGGACGTAGGTCAAGTTGACCGAACCACTATAAAAATCTGGTGTGCTCTTTCTAATTACTTTTTGCACTTTAGTTTTTTGTGATTATCTGCTTGGGTGAAATTTGTGTTTAATCTTTTCGTTTGAGTATTTACTTGTTCCCACTGCATATCATAGAAAAGATTTCACTGTTGCTCTCGAATTTTTAAATAACCAATTCACCCCCCCTCCCCCCCTCTTGGTTAGCCTCGGGACTAGTTCATCAGGGCTTAACATCCCTATCGAACTTTCACAACATAGGTATAATTAATATAGAGTTAGATGTAATAATTGAGTTAATTGTAAGGCGAAGTAACCACCACCATCATAACCATTTTTGTGCATTAATTAATTATAATTTTTAAAATATTGTTATTGAATGGCTGTGCAATGATGTAATGATTGTTATTTCATTATATATATTAGATTCTATTTTAGGTTAATTTATTGCATTTTATATGTTGTGATCGCTCTATATTGTGTCAACTCTATTTGAACCTATTCAAACTATATTCATTTATTATTTGACTTGTGTTATGGTTGAATTTTTTGTGATTGCTTTTTGAATTAATTGTCATATCAAACATTGTATGGATATCATTCAAACATGCTTTTCATCCTGCAATAAATTTTTCTATGTTAATTCATATATATTTTTGACCATTTTCAAGTTTGATTAATTTTTTTTTTAATAAGAACTAATATTTGATTAGGGTTAGAAGAATGTTTGATAATGGATCAATTTTTTTCACATATGGTTTCAATCTTGATCGAATTTTATTTGAATGTTATCGCTTGAAAGTGTCACTTTATAAATTATTTGTTATTTGGCACTTCAAAGACTAAAAAGTTCACATCCATGGGATCCTCCACACAACCAAGGGATTGCTTTGGGACAACCCCATATCCCTCCTCAGATCGAAAATCCAGTCTATGCGCACGAGAATACATATAACAGGCAAAAAATTTTGTAAGAAACTTTTTGAGTTTGTAGAAGACCAGAGTAATATCTTTATAAATTTGTTTATAGAATTGAAATTATTTATAGCTTGTGTTAGGTTTTAAATTCTTTAACTAAACACTTAATAGGTACTATGTGTGATGTTTTATTTATGATAAAATATTTTGTAGTTGTAGGGTTTTTGGTAATATTTTGAGCCTAGTTAATTTGACCGAGTTCGTTCTTTGTTCATGTTTGACTACTTCAAAATTTTGTTTGTTAAGAATATTGCACATGCTCTAAATTGTTCGTGAATAGTATATTTGTGTTCGATTCATCTGTTCTTATGTGACTTGTGTTTAGTTTGAATTAACTTAAAATAGTTTTTGACATAACTTGAAAAGAAAGCTTATATAAAAAAAAAGCTTTATAAATAAGTTTGAATAAGATTTAAAATCAGGTAATGTTTAAATTTGATCCAAATTTGATAAGAAAATACACAAATGAAATTCATCAATATAGTATTAAAGACAATTTAGATTACTGATAGGCTATAGCTTTTAGCATCAACCAATAATAAAATGAATTCAATGGGAGCCTGATTTGATAATATACTTATCTCAAAATAATTTTAATAGCTATAAAAATCATCTCAATGAAATTTAAGTTTTTTTTTTTTTTGTTAGGTCCCAACACCATCATTAAAAAATACTAATGAGATAACATGTGTCTAAAAAATAAATCAATCAATCAAAAAATAATGACTCATCATTAATATTTTATTTTATTTTTTTTGCAAACTCAAAAACATAAAATCAAAATTAAATAATAATTCAATAATTGTTTCATTTTGAGAAATTAATAAGAAATTAAAAAGAACTATTTAGATTTCATCTGTGAATGATCCACGACATATATAACAAAATATTAAAAGAAGAATATATTTATATACAAAGGGACCACCAAGTGATACATAAATAAAATTGAGTACATCGATCAAGTGATACAAACTGGTTAATGCTGAGAGTGCATTCTTCACACTTCATATATATATATCAAATAAATAAGATACGAAGAAAGAAGTATACTTATGTATTTTGAAATTTTCATTGAAGTAGTTGGACCTATTACCAGGGATCAATATCGATATGAGGAATGTGAGCAATCTTGTGCCGATCGGAGCCTCCATCCTCTCGATAGCGCTCAAATAACTCTGGTTGACATCCCCAAATTGATAGACTTTTCAAAGAGGGAGGAAGGTTCGGTAATTCCCGAAGCAGAGGAACATCAAAAATATATAGTGTCTGAAGTGAAGATAAGGTTTCCAAGGAGGAAGGGAGAGACTGTAAGGATTTGAGCCTTCCAAATTGCAGCTCAGAAAAAGAAGGCCCAACTTTCAGAAACCACTGCTCCGCCTCATTTGGAAATGAAACCAGCTCATCATTCCACATGATAATCAGTTTTTTTAAGGAGGCAGTACTTCTCAATGGCTCCATTAGCAACACCGATGGATCACATATAATGAGATCACTGAGCATGAGATGGCAATTATTAGTGGTCTCCACTTCTCGATATCTTCCGAGAGAGATCAGATTGGGGCACTTTTTAATAGCCAAGTATCTTAGTGCCGCAAGTCTTGCTATTTCATCAGCCAGAGGAAGAGATGTAATGTTTGGGCAGCGAAAGACCTCTAAGTTTTCAAGGGGAATGGGATTTGAATTGCTACAAAAATTCAAAGTCGTCCACCCAATTTTATATATCAACAAGCTCTTGAGCTTAGAAGGCAAAGAGGGCAACTCTTTCAACTTCGGGCAGTAAAGTAGAAACAGTTCAATTAAGCAAGGAAACAAACATCCATCTTCAGCAGCTACTCCTGCCTCAAACCAATCCTCTAATACTTTTAATTTCTCAATACGTAAAACCTTTAGCAATGGAAAGGCATGGTATTTATCATTCCCATTAAATTTACTTTCGAGACATTTTACTTTCGGCATGTTAGAAAGTGTCAGTGACTTGAGAAAGGGAAGTTGCCCAAAAGGTGGAAGAGTTTCACACTCCAAGCAATCTATCAATATGATTTTTTCAAGATTGAAGATCGGATTGACATTGTTCATCCATATTGCAGACCTTGCACCCATGTAAGAATATATGCTTAGATTTTTTAGAATTTTTGGTGGCTTAAGGTTGTCGAGCACGTTCTCATGTAAATCGATGTTCCTCGAATAAGTGTTACTCCAACGTAAGGTTAAATCTGTGAGCCTCCTCTTGGCACATAATTTGGCACTACAAGCCTCCTCGGCATCCTTAACATTTTCAAGGCAATTGATTCCTAATTTGCAAAGATCATTCATATTCTCCAGCTCCCCAATTCTATAACCACTCACATCTCTAAGATCAAACATTTTCAGTTCTTGAAGAGACTTTAGCTTCCCAATCCCACATATCGATGAAATACAATCCTCGGGCAATTTCACGTAACGCAAGTTAGAAAGGTTATTAATGTCACTTGGTAAAAAATCATCACCTTCAGGTTGGTTTTTCCACTGTGGGCTATCATAGATTATGTATTGCAAGTGATAGAGTTTACTTAGAGATCTTGGCAGCATAGTCAAACTATAATTAATCTTTAAGCATCGAAGATGTATCAAATTTCCAATCTCCTCAGGTATCATTTCCAAGCGTGGAGCAGATACATGTAATAAGCGTAGGCTTCTTGATGCTTTGAATATCTCAATAAGTGCATTGCAAAGATCCTGATTAGAAGTTCTATAGAATAAGATAAGAGAACGCAAAAATTTAAACTGTCCAATCTTTTTTATGATGTCTGGATTTGTAGTTTCAACAGACAAGTGTCGAAGAGTCTTAGGGATTATAGAAGGCAACTTTGTATCATCCTCAACTCTTAAACATTCCTGTGTGGAAATTGATTGTGCCAATTCATGTATTAAATCATGCATCTTGTAGTATTGTCCATCTTCAAACTTATCAAAGAAAGATTTTTTAACCAAAACATCAAAATACCTTCCTCCAATATCCTCCATTGTCCATTCTTGATCATGAGGTTGCTGAATGAAACCCAATGCAATCCACATTTTGACTAAATCATTTTTATCAAACCTACAATCTTGTGGAAATATAGAACAAAATGTAAAACAATTTTGTAGATGTTTAGGGAGGAACATATAGCTCAATCTTAAAATGAGAAAGATGTCATTCTGACCCAATTTTGGACTTACAAAATCACTATTTAAAACTTTTGTCCACTGTTTTTCATCCAAGCTAGAATTCAAAACACCACCGATGACCTTTGCAGCCAAAGGAGATCCTGAAAGCTTTTTAACTATCTCGCCAGCAATGGATCTTAATCTTTTATAATCATTAGGATTCTCCACATCAGCAAATGCATGAGAGTTGAGGAGCTGCAAACACTGATCTTCCCCCAAGCCCTCTAATCTAAATATTTCCGTCTTCTTTTGAATGACCTTTGCAATCATCATTGCAACCGAGTCCATTCGAGTTGTTACCAAAATTCTACTACCAATTTTTCCATAAGCCAGAGGGGCGAGCAACTTCTCCCATTTATTTTTATCCTGCTCATCATTCTCCCAAATGTCATCCAGCACAAATAAGAACATTTTGGACATCATCTCAGTCCGAAGACTATCTTGAAGTGCCTCAAGTGTCTCCAAACGAGGCCTCTCCTTCTTAAGAGATTCCAACATATCTGCAATGACTTTTTTCACATCAAAGTTGTTGGAAACACAAACCCACATTTTAAGATCAAATTCCTTTGTCATTTCATCTTCATAAACATGTTGCAAGAGAGTTGTCTTTCCCATACCACCATGGCCCACTATAGATAGAAGAGAAATGTTTCCGTACCTAGTTGTCTGAGGCTCATTTGATGGCTTCCTCAACCACTGCATAACAAACTCCTTAGCCTCGCCTCTACCGATGAGATCATTTGTAGGTAAGGATCCTGTTTCACGTGCTTCGGACAACTCACGCTGCTGTTCCTGTTGCTCCTGCTTTGCGTTATCTAGAAGATGAAGAAAAGTACTAACCCCAGCTGAAACTTTATCTAGTTTCTGCACATCCTCCTCCAGCCTCTTCAAGTTCGGATCAATCTTGAGAGCACGTTCGCCAACTTTGCGAATTTTGGAAGCACTCGCGTTGGAAAACGCCCTTCTTCTCTGATAAAATGAGCAAGAAATAGATTACCAAATTAATATATTTATTTGCAACCAGTATCAAATAGGCAGCTGATGATAAAGAATGCACCTCTGTTTCGTCCATGTTTTTGGTCAGCTGTTCTTTATACTTCATGTACTCAAACTCATCGAGCACATCACCTGCCTCATCAACAGCATCTCGCAGCTGCCATATCCATTTGTTGAGAGCCGGGTTGTGATCGCCAATTTGTGCTTGGTTAGCGGCAAAGACGACAGCTTGGATCTTGGGGTGGTTTTCTCGCAGGCTTTCCAGCTCCTTCTTCATGCCCGTCTGCCATCCGACTTGCTCTTCCAGGTAATCAGAGCAAGCGTTGATGATCTTGTCCATGATTGGACCAACAAACCATTCCGCCATGGCACCGATGATCGAGGTAGAGAGAGCAGAACAACTGAATAGTAGGAGAAACAGAGATTGGAAATTTGGAAGAGATAAAGATTATATGGTCTCCAATAAAGGAGAGGCAGCCTAGGATGATTGCCTTGTTAAGGGGAAGCCTTCCTTTCGACCGTTCCTTAGAAATTCGACGGCTTTGCGGAGATGTGAACAGCGTAAGTCCAAGTAAACGGAGAATAAGGCTTCGTTTGGTTATTTGGTACTTTTGTAAAAGGTAGTTTTAAGAAACATAGGTTCAGAGAAAGGAGTTTTCTAACGGAGAATATATATAAAAGCTTTTTCAAAACAGCAGGAAAATGAAAAGAATGGTGTTATTGGGAACGAGGTTTGACGAACCAAACAGTAAAGAAAAATAAATTTTACTACTTTAAAAATGAATAAGCACAAAAAACGCCCAACCAAACTAGGCCTAAGTGAGAGAGAAGACGAAGCTGCCGCGTCGTCATAAGTTGACGACTGAAGTCTCCTTTTTATAATATGAAAATGAAAGTATTTTAAAATAAATGAGAAGTTTTATTTAGATGGGAATATCATTTTGTTTATTATTGTATTAGGAAAATTGCAGGTGCATAATATACGTGTGAATAAAATTATAAAAATAAAAAATAAATCTTGTAAAAATATATATTTTTTTGTTTATATGAATTAATAATTGAAGCTTGAGATGCATAAATTTATTTCATAATCCTATCATACAAATTTGAGGATAACAAATTTATAAGAATATAACATATAACAAGTAAATTAATTAAAATTATCATAATATATTTTCCTTCTGATCTTAATCTTCAACTATCTCACATTTAATTTTTCAACAAATAATTTATGAGTCAAAATAGTTACTTATTATATTGAAAAAAAATAATACAACTGAATTTTCTTCAATTAAAAATGTATCTACTTCATTTGTTACAATAATAAATATATTAACAATTGCATCAAATTTGAAGGTAAAAAACATGCAAACTGTTTACAAACGCAACTTATATTACAAAGCAGTTAAAAACTTACAAGAAAAAGAAATAATTTATTTTATATTATCTCTTATGAGAAAAATATTCATTATTTTTTATAACCATTTATTAATTCATATAAAATTAAGAACTATGAAATTGTATTAGTCAAATAATAAATATTTATAATTAAATAATTAATAACAATAATTATGAGATTGAGTGATAATTTTATCTTATTTATTTATTTTATATCAGGAGGCATATCCAAAAGTTAGGTTTAAGAATAAATTTAGAATTATTTTAATATTTAGGTATTGTATAAATAAATATCAAAATTCAAATGTGAGATATGTAAAAATTTTGATAAGTTAGAAATTTTTGTTGACATTATAGCCGATTGGCTTTCCAGCATAAACGATTCCTCTTTTTATAGTAATCCACTGAAGAGGAAATATTTAAAAAATAGAGAAAAATACATCAATAATCTCACATATAATCCAGGTGTAAATTCAGAGCTTTATTATTATATTTTTTTTACTTTAGTTTTTCTAATGGTTATTGAACAGACCTAAACATCTCCAAGCTGATTATGCCCTTACGACCATCAAAATATTCATAGGTGATGTCTCTTTGAATTTTAGTAGACATTAAAAAAAGAGCATTAGCTTTCTTTTGAGAGGGAAACCTCAATAAAACAAAAATTAGTATTTGTTCAGTCTTCTCAATGGGATAAATGTGCATTACCTTTAGCCCATAACTCATAGTCTTGATTCCTATGTGAAGATCAAAATTAGAGAAAAATATATATTTTTTGTGAGTTGTTAGAAACTTTCTCCAAATGAAATAAGTAGTAGAAGAAAAAAAATTATTTTTTACTAAAATTGTGATTACTCGCTAACCTCTGCAAATGTGAAAAGAGGAACAAATAGGAGGAGCAACTATTAACAATTTCAGAGAGAAATCATATCAGAAAGCAGAAGAAACAGATAAAAAAGGTTAGGAGAAAGAGCAAAAACATGCAGTTGCATAATCCGACATTAGGAAGGATCTAAACTTTTATGCTAAATAATAATCTAGCATTAGGAAATGACTAAACCAACAACGATAATGTTGTGTAGAGAGTTTATGAGTGGAGATATGAGACGGTGGAGTGAGGACAAGATAATTGCAACGTGAAGGCCGACAGAGAACAATTGTCGGGAGCGAGCTGTTGGGTTCGTCTCTCACGAGGGACTTCATAAGTGAGAGGAAGGAGTTTAGGATAATTTTGAGTGCGCGAATTATATCAATATGAGAGAATAGGAAGGGTGCATGTAGGAATCCTAAGGGTTAACTATAGGATTATCCGTCAGTTACATCACCGACGAATAATATGCCGAAAAAAATTCGTCGAGTTTAAGTAAGCCGGCATAATGTTCGCCGGTAATAACCGGTGAAAATTGCTCCTAAAATTTTTTAATTTCCATGAAAAGCCTGTGAAAAATTCGCCGGTATTTCAACGATGGACATTTCGCCATAAATTCTGCCATAAAAATACCGGCGAATATTCCACCAGATCTCCCGTTTCATTTTCCGGCGTATATCTATCCGCTGAAAAATTTAATAGTAATGACGGATTTTCCTGTAGTGGTTATGATGGAATGCATGAACAAGATTTTGTCTTTTTTATTTTTACGGTTAAGATTTAGTTTAGGAAGAGTTGGGAATACGAATAGCTGAGTATAAATAGATATTTAATTAATATGAAGGAATACTAAGAAGTATTAGAGAATTTAAATGATTTCTTCATTTATTTAGGGGATAAGAAGAGCGAAATACAAAGGGATATTTAATTAAAGAAAAGACTAATAAGCATTAAAGAATTTAAATGATTTCAGCATTTATTTGCTTAAATAAAAATTTTGCTCATATGAAAAGTAATAATATATAAATTATTTATAAAATTATCAATCATGATAAGATAATAAAATCAAAGGCTAGGATTCTATTTAAATAATAAAAATGAAAGGCTAAGATTTTATTTGGGAGTAAAACTCAAATGCTTTTATAATATTAGTATAATGTAAATATTCTTTAATAAAATAATTAATTAAAACTTATACTTAATTTTTTTAATTAATTATTAGAACTATGAATTTTTAACAATTATTATTGAATGAATATTAATTAATGAACTATGTTATTAATTGCTCCGATAGGTATAAATTAAAACTATAATGCCAAAAATATATATTAATTAATTATATTTAAATATAGAAATAAATACAATTAAAATCATTGGTATTCTAATAATTAACTCTTTCTTAAATACTATTAAAACGTCATGCATTTATTTAAATAAATAAAATAAAAAAATAAATTTAATGTGCAAATAAACGTGAAGGCTGACGAAGAGCAATTGTCGGGAGCGAGCTGCTGGGTTGGTCTCTCATGAGGGACTTCGTAAGTGAGAGGAAGGAGTTTAAGATAATTTTGAGTGCGCGAATTATATCAATATGAGAGAACATGAAGGGTGCATGTAGGAATCTCAAGGGTTGCGAAGGAATGCATAGACAAGATTTTGTCATTTTTATTTTTATGGTTCAAATTTAGTTTATGAAGAGCAGGTAATACGAATAGCGGAGTATAAATGAGTATTTAATTAATATGAAGGAATACTAAGAAGTATTAGAGAATTTAAATAATTTCTTCATTTATTTAGGGGATACAAAGATCGGAATACAAATGGCTATTTAATTAAAATATGACTAAATGATTTCTTTATTTATTTGTTTAAATGAAAATTTTGCTTATATGAAAAATAATAATATATAAATTATTTTTAAAATTATCAATTAATCATGATAAGATAATAAAATCAAAGGCCATGATTCTATTTGAATAATAAAAATGAAAGGCTAAGATTTTATTTGGGAGTAAAACTCAAATGGCATTTATAATAGTGGTATAGATGTAAAGATTTTTTAATAAAATAATTAATTAAAGTTTATACTTTAAATTTTTTTTATATTAATTATTAAAATTATGAATTTTTAACAATTATTATTGAATGAATAATAATTAATGAATTATGTTATTAATTGCTCCGTTAGATATAAACTAAAAATATAATGCAAATAAATATATAAATTAATTGTATTTAAATATAGAAATAAATACAATTAAAATCTTTGGCATTCTAACTCTTACTTAAATGCAATTAAAATGTCATGCATTTAATTAAATAAATAAAGTTAAAAAATAAATTTATTGTGGAAATAAATGTGAAGGCAGACAGAAAATAATTGTCGGGAGCAAGCTGCTAGGTTCGTCTTTCATGAGGGACTTCGTAAGTAAGAGGAAGGAGCTTAGGATACTTTTGAGTGCGCGAATTATATCAATATGAGAGAATAGGAATGGTGCACATAGGAATCCCAAAGGTTGCGATGGAATGCATGAACAAGATTTTGTCATTTTTATTTTTTAAGGTTGAGATTTAGTTTATGAAGAGAAGGAAATGCGAATAGCGGAGTATAAATTGATATTTAATTAATATGAAGGAATACTAAGAAGTATTAGAGAATTTAAATAATTTCTTTATTTATGTAGGGGATACGAAGAGTGGAGTACAAAGGGATATTTAATTAAATGAAGACTAAGAAGTATTAAAAAATTTAAATGATTTCTTCATTTATTTTCTTAAATGAAATTTTTGCTCATATGAAAAATAATAATATATAAATTATTTTTAAAATTATCAATTAATCAAGATAAGATAATAAAATCAAATGTCAGGATTCTATTTGAATAATAAAAATGAAAGGCTAAGATTTTGGTTAGGAGTAAAACTCAAATGACTTTTATAATAGTAGTATAGATGTAAAGATTTTTTAATAAAATAATTAATTAAAACTTATACTTTATTTTTATTATTAATTATTATTATTAAATAAATATTAATTAATGAATTATATTACTAATTGCTCTGATATATATAAATTAAAAATATAATGCAAATAAATATATTAATTAATTATATTTAAAGATAGAAATAAATACAATTAAAATTTTTGGCATTCTAATAATTAGCTCTTACTTAAATACAATTAAAATATCATGCATTTAATTAAATAAATAAAGTTAAAAAATAAATTTAATTTGCAAATAAAATGAATAATTTGGATTCATCTTTGATAAATAAAATGAAAGATTAAGATGGTATTGGGGAGTAATTCCAAATCACACTTATATAGTAGTATAAATATTATATTTCTAATTTCTTTAGTCACATCTTTAACTTAACCTAAAAATGCCTTGTAGTTCTCACAATTTATCACAAACAATTTCTATTACGCCAATCTTAAAGCAAGTCAAACATGTAAATCTGCATATCATAAGTGCGCTCTCGCAGCGGATAATGGGTGAATTGAAACCCTAGCGGAGGCGTAGCAACCCAGCCTTTCGTCCAGGAACTAATGAACTGAGCCACCGCCTTCCACCCCGCACCTTGTTTTCGCCGACGCTGTTCTCTCTCGTCTCTTGTCGGCTTGTCGCATCCTCCGATAAGGTTTGATCTTTCGAGTTCCCGAACTCCATCTGGTTCTGCCAGCTTTCTTTGTTCCTGCAAAGATTTCATCATATTTTTGTTCGTCTAAGTTATTGGATTCTAATTCCAGTCCATGTAGATTTCTGTATGTTACTGTTTTATGATTCTGAATTACTGTTATAGGATTTTGGATGTGTTTATGGTAATGTACTATTATTGACTGATTTCCAGGCATTACTCGTATGGTGTTTTTTTTTTCTATGATCTGTCTTCTTTATGATTTCAGTTGTTGTTAGAAAATCGTCTTTCCTATATATTATAATGCTGAATTAACTGCACAGTGAGCTAAAAGATATGGCTAAATTTTTACTGGTAGTTTTCTTTTCACTTTGAGACATAGAGCTGCTATAAATAAAAAAATTATAAATGAACCTAATTGTCATTTTAATGGGCTTGGTCTGAAGTCGTCTGTCAAAAGGGTAATTAAAACTTCTGATTTCTTGCTTGGCTGGCCAATAATTTTTCCTCGACAACCTATAATGTATCATTTATCCGTTCATTGTTTTTGTGAAATTAGATTCTCTTCAAATATGCATATATAACAGATTAATTTATTGCTTGATTATAAATAAAATATGTAATATTTGCATTTTGATTGGATTTTGAGCTGTCTGCATTTGATCCAGGCCCTTTTTAACAATTGACCTGACGGTGGGACAAACCAAATTGTTGCTTGTTTCATTTAACCTAGCTTGACTGAGCCGAAAATAAATTAGTTCTTCAAGCTAACCTGTCAACCTGTACACATGGCATAAAAGAAGCAAAAATATAATATTAATAAGTTAAAGAGAAAATATCTGTAATTTCTCTTGTATTTTCTTTATTTTTCTCACTTTTATCATGACATATAATATTTTTTTCAATGATTATGAAATACCTTCTCTGTTTTTGTGTTTTCAGAGCAGACTCCTTTCAGTACCTTAATTTTTTTTTTCATTTTTTCAAAGTTGATAAGCGAAATTTTACCAAATGAATTCTATTATGCTTTTGAACTCCAAATATTGAACTTATAGTTTTGAGGAAGACCGATATATTGACATATGTATAAAATTTAAATCAAATCACAAATTTTCTACCTCTATTTCCATTAAAATTCAAATATATTTTATGAAAATAATTCTCATAAGGTTGAAATTTATAGCCAACAACATCAAGCCTTTGTCCCACTACATGGGGTTGGCTACATGAATCCTTTTTCTCCATTAGTCCATTGTATCATGTTAAGAGTCCAATTCTCATTTAAATTTAATAAAAAAAAAATGTCATTTCTAATATTTGGTTTACCTCTATCTTTCTTAATATAGGTCAAATCTAATACATCTACTCTTCTAATCTGGTCATCAGAAGGTCGACGTTTTATGTGTCTAAATCATATAAGTCGACTCTCTCTAATCATGTCTGCCACTCGAGCTACTTCTACCTTTACACGTAAAAACTTGTTTTGCATTCTATTTCCAAGATTGAAGCCACTCATCCACCTAAGCAACCTCATCTCTGCAACACTTAACTTATTTTATGCTTCTCTTTTAATGGCCAACATTCAGTGCCATAAAGCATTGTAGGTCTCATTACCATCTTATAGAATTTTTCATTAAGTTTAAGGGGGACTATTCTGTCACACAGCACACTTTAATCATCCAACTTGAATTCTACTAATAATATCCCCATTTATTCCACCATCATTTTGAAATTTATAGCCAAATGTGAAAAATTAATATTGTGTCTTTGTCTTAATGCTACTGGTGGTAACAATGATAAAAAAATATTTTCTTAGCATTTGGTTGAAATTTTTATGGAGAGTGAGTTCAGCTTGTTTTATTGCAAAATTGACTGTGATGTGGAATCAAATTGGATTAACCATAAAAGAGATCAATTGAAACCAATTCAATAATAAGATGTAAAACTAAATTGAAATTGTTTGGCTCAATTCAATATAGGCTTTCATATTCAAGTTAAATACCCCTAAGTAATAGTTTTGATCGGTTAGAAAGTTGATTTTTTTTTCCAGATTGGTTCAATTACATATATTGGTGATAAAAAAAGAAATTTATATGTTATAAATTTCAATAGTATTTTTTCTAAAATTTATGGACTCTAGGTGTGAATTAAAAGCTTCAAAGATTGCAAATTTTGTAAGAATGCATGAAGGATACATTACAAACTATTAAGCCAAAACGTTGACCCAAAGAACAATTAACCATAATTTTAATATAAATAAGAAGATATCAAAGAAATTGCATGTTTGACGGGGCAACTTCCGAATTGTCTTTTTGATGAGGATTTCTGATCTCTTTAAAAGCAATTAAATTCATTTATAAATTTATATTTATTAATGCTACTCTCTTTTAAAGCAAGAGGAAATGATCTTTTGAAAACTATGCCATTTGTTACCTCAACTTACTACTAAGGGAATGATAGTACTTGAAATGCTATACTTAATTCTTTTTTGGATTGTTTTTATATGTTTTAGTGTTTTAAGATGCTTATTTTGTGAAGATGGTGATATGTAAATGTTAACCTTGTAAAATTATTATTCAAATAATAGCAATAAGAGCAATAGGATGAATAAACTTAAAGTTTTTTTTAATTGTAACAATGTTGATTATATTTCATGAATTTGAGTGTCGTGTGGTAAAAGAGTGCTTGTTAGTGTGCACAATAGAAATGGAATTTTCAAATATGTTTAGACATGAGAATATCTGCTTTAATATATGAGATGTTGATAAGTTTGTTAGTGTAGAAATGCTAGGTGGGGGGCCCTCATCTATAAGCTCAAGCTTTTAAGTTGAAAATGAGTTTGGTTATTAATCTTTCCTAATAAATGATATTAGAGTCTATGATTTAGCTTGAATTTAGTGGTTTATCTAATTTATAGCTTTCATTGGTCTTGATTGCTTTTGCTATGATTGAGCGAGTTTCAAGAGTTAGCTAACTTTTAGGATAGTTCCCTATGGGTGAGTAGACTTGTGGTGCATAGTACTCGATGTTAGAAACTTTCGTCTTGGATGAATGATGGATTATGTAGAGAGCTAAAATTAGTAGATTATTGCGCAAGAGTATTTGATTTAGAGTAGGGGTGTCAAAACGGGTTGATGGGTTGGTTTCGTATTCGACCTGAAATTAACCCAACTCGAATTCGGTCAATCCAAAATGACTTGCTAGCAATGGGTTAAATGGGTCATTTTTCAGGTCAAAAGCAGGTTCATTGGTCAACCTGAACCTAACCCGTTAATTAAATGGGTCAAAAAACCCAAACCAAACCTGACCCGTTTATCCAACAAGTTATCTTGAACCTGAATTTTTTCGGGTCGGGTTCAGATCAGGTCATTTATTGACACCCCTAATTTAGTGGTTGTTTGGTTTGAAGTAAAATGGGTGTAAAGTATTCCAAATATAGGGAGAATAATTATATTTAGTTTGTAGTAAAATAAATGTAGTATAAAAATTTGGTATATTTGGAATGCACTCTCTTGTATAAATTTGATGTATTTGGAATTCATCTCATTTGTCGATTTTCACATAAACCATAAATTAATCACCATTGCTATCACCCGCCACTGACCATCCCCTAACGATGGCTGCCACCACCATCCACCTTCGGCCTCCATGGTCAGTCGCCACCACCACCCGCCTTTGGCCGCCACTGTTGCTTGCTGCCATTACCAACACCTTCAGTCGCCACTGCCACCTACCTTCGACCAAAATAGCTGCCCGCCATCGTCACCACCGACCGCCACCCTCCACCCTCACTACTACCGCCACTACCACTAGTTCGCCGCCACCCATCTTCGGCCTTTGCTTGCGCTACCACCACATCCACCGTTGTCGTCGGTGACCACCCACCACTGCCGGCCATCAACCATCGACCACTATTTTCTTTGAATTTTATACTATATATATTTTACTTCAAATCAAACTAAAAAATGTAATCACATACCTTTATTTTACACTTATACAAATAACTCCAAAGCATTTCAAGTACAATGTAGGCCTTTTACACGGCTTTACTTTTTCTGCCCACCAAATTGCCGCTTAGCCTCATATTAGATGAAAAATATGCATATGTAAAAATATAATGTAGCTGGCTCTCACTTATAATCTTAAAATTCTTGGTTGACAACTAGCTTGACTATTGGTTTATTATGCCTAATTTTGGCATATTTTGTTTCACACTCTTTAACAAAAGATATATGTAACAAAATTACTAAGAAAAAAAGTGATTACATTAGAGGGATGTATGAATTACATTAGAGGTTGATTTAGTCATGTATATCTCGAATGAAAAATGCAATCATAAGATAAGTAAATAAAATTAACATTGAGGATTATGAAGAAAAAAATAGATAGACCAAAGATAATATGAGTATGTATTGTTCTAAAATGATTTCTGCTAAATGGGTTTAGTATCTGTTGCAACATTTTATTATAAATAAATGAAGAGGGAAGATTCATAAAGTTGACACCAAATTGGTGGGGCAAGACATCATGATGATGCGTCATAAAATTGGATTAAAGTATCTAAAAATTTAATTAGCTAACTGAATAAATTATATCTATACACTAATTGTTCTACTAGTTGAAGACTATATGCTTACTATTTCCAATGCCTCTTCTTTCGGCTTCAAGAGATGCCTTTTTGAACATCTTGATGGCCTTGCTCTGGAGGCGTATAGAAACATCATCAATTCAGGGAGTTATCATGTCCAGTGCTGCCTCTTATGTGCTCCGGATTTCATGCTCTCGTACATTCACTTGTACTTTTCATTGGTGAAGCTTCCTTTTAATTTTCTTATATGCAATAAATCATTTATGTTGATACTGCAAGCAATGTCTTAAGCTTAAAATTCAAAGCTTACCCTATAGCTTGGAATGGAATTTTCCTCTCTTTTTTCACTTGTTGGCAATTTGCTGTAAATAGTGAATAATCATACTGATGAACATATTTTTTTTGATTGAGTTTGTTTAAGCATAATAAAATATTAGAATTAATTTGTACAATCATTTCTCTTACTTCAAGATAAATAATTTCAATTGAAATGAAATAAATGAAGTAAAATCTATTTCATTCCAAAGCTTAAATTTCTAATACGAGATTTTGATGCATCCTTCTAAATGATTACCTTTTTTTCAAAAGCACCTTTATAATTTAAGGTCTATTTGAGATGGTTGTAGGTTTTTGTTAATTGTAAAGCTGTTGTGAGGAAAGTATATTTTTGAAAATTACTGTAAAAAGTAGCTTTCTATACAAAAATTTTTTGAAATCAGTAGCGAAATAGTAATTATGGTGGCGGCTTGAAAAAAGCAAAGCAACAAGGAAGTTCTCCCAAACAAACCCTTAAACAAATAGCTAAAAGAATCAGATAATCACATTATATATGTAGAAAAAAAACTAGTATGTGCGCGCTTAAATTAATTTCTCAGCTCAAACTTTGTAATTTGTGGGGTTTTGATCGATAAGTACAAAGTCATACAGGTTGGATTAAATTTTAGATGCTTAACAACTTCTTTAAGTCTTTATATATATAAGATAAAAAATATGGATTTTGCTAACTTATGCCATTATTCTATGGAAATCTTGATGATTTTAAGGGTTTTTTGGTTTGTTGAAATGGAAATCTTCGTGGTCACCAACCGTCACCACCTGCTGCCTGCCAGTTGTTGCTTGTTTTTTGCTTATTGTTGCCACCCACTCACGGCGGCTACCTATTGCAATCCCGGACCCCGACCTTATGTTTTGATAACTGCAAATATTATTGAATGTTTATTTAATTTCTTCTGCTCTATACATTACATATGTTTTTTCTTGTGCACTACTAATCCTTTCATGTACAATATACACAAAGTAAGACTAATGATTCAAGACTCAAGATTGTGCTATGTCAGTTTGTGAGTCAATTTATATCTCAAAGAGTCTGTAATTTTTATTTTTCTTGAGTCTATATTTGTAATAGATGCATGTGGGCTTAGCAACCGTGCGTACACACATAAGAGAGAGTGTAATTAAACATTTTAATTAATTTATGATTGCACTAATCATACAATACGATCAAGATCGTCCAGTCTGATCTTCAGAAAAATTAAAATTCTAATCAACAAAGTTTGTCATCATCAAAAAGAGGGAGATTGTATAATCTGGGAGCCTGACCTTGTTCAATCAGAGGCTAGTGAATTGAAAATTAGAGTTTTTTAAAATCCCTCTTTATAAATTCTTTTCTAATTTTAGAGGAGGGCCTTTTGACAGTGAAGGGTTCTGTTTCTTCTGTGAGAGAGCTTTGAGATAGAGCATTGAACAAGAGAGAGGGTGAGATTGTGTGAGAGGAGAAAAGTCTTGAGGGATTTAAGAAAGTGAGAGAGGGATTTTCATATGGTTGCTCTGGCTGACCTGCACTTGAGGTCCTTCGGTTGTGTTGTTATGTCTCTTGAGAAGAGGTCTGTGAAGGAAAGCCTTTGGTGCCAAAGGCTTGCTAGCCGAGGAGGCTAGTGGAGGTGAAAGGAGGGCTCGGTGACTCCACTGGACCGAGGACGTGGAAGGAGGACTCGGCAACTCCACCATATCGAGAAGGTGAAAGGAGGACATGGCGGCTCCGCCGGACCGAGGAGGTGAAATGAGGGATTCTTCAATTGTGAAGAGATTATTAAGGTACATTCTCCGCCTGTGAAAAGGGAGAAGGGCTTATCTGCCTAGCCATGGGCTGAAGGAGAGCCACTTTGTTAGTGCAATTCCCAAAGAAAGGACCTTCAGGGGTGGATTTAAGTCAAGTTGATCGAATCACTATAAAAATTTATTTGCATCTCTTTACTTTTCGCATTTACTTTCAACACTTTTATTTCCTTTCAATTTAATTTTCAGCACTATGGTTTGATTGTGATTGCACTTGTGAAAGAAGATTATTGTGACTGATTCTGATTCATATTTGTTTAAAAAAAATCAGAAAAAATATTGTTATTGAATTTCTACAAAATTTATAAAAAAAAAAAAATTTTACACTTACTTTGAAGTTGTGTTATACTATTATTTTGTTTATTCAAATGCTTCCGCATAAAATCAGATTTTGATCTTTATTCAAAAAGATTTTTGAAGAATTTTTTTTTAAATTACTAATTCACCCCCTTTGATGTTAATACTATCAGAGAACAACTGTGCACTTTCACTGCCAACATCTATTACTAGTACCTGCTATTAGCAACCACCTGCCACTAGTTGATGCCATTGGCCATCACCGTAGATCGCCACGAATGATCATTATTGCCTCATCGCTGCCGCCCATTATTGTTGGCTTCGTCGCCACCTCTGTTACAATATCCTTGGCCACTACTTCCCCGTGAGATTATTTTACTCCAAATCAAATACAAAAAAAAATGATGCATTTCTTTTGCACTAAACTAAATAATTCTACAGGATTTTAAATATAATAAATTTACTTTGCACAGTTTTTACATTTGCACGAAATTCTAAATACTTCTATGATAATTACCATCTACTGTCTGCTCCTTGTCGCCACCATGGGTAAGGTGAAAGTTCACATTAACAGTGTGGCCAGTGAGCTAAATAATTGATATCTGCTAGTTGTGCTATGTGTTGAAGAATGCATACTTTTAACTATTTGCCCAGCCTCTTCTTTCGGCTTCAAGCGAAACTCTTGTGAGCATCTTGATGGCCTTGTTCTGGAGGCGTAAAGAAAGTTTACAAATCAGGGAGTAATCATGTCAAGTGCTCTCTACTTATGTGCTCTGGATTTTGTTCTCCCTTACATTCACTGTTGTTTTTCCTTAATTGAAGAACATTTTTAATTTTCTGCTGTCTATATACACAGTTTTAAACTTGAAATGAAATCTCACCTACTCAGCTTACTCTTTCCTTTGATTTTTTTGTTGCATTCAATGTTCTTTCTATGTTATATATTGGTTTTATCTGATCTATTGCATGATTATCTTGAAATCTGAAGATATTATATGTTTCCTGCCCAAGTCACCATGGGTGACTGGGAAAGAAATTATCTGATTATACTGCCACAACAAAGCGAATATGCGTGCAGTAATTTCAATGAAATTTAATTCCAAATGAAACAGTTGAAGTTATTGTTCTTGCAAGTCCAAATTTATTTCTAATGTAAAGCAAGATCATTCTCCTGCCTTCTTTCTTCAGTATATTTCTTATCCATATATACTTCACTTCAACTTGTTTTGTTAATGATATCATTATAGTTCTGTTCTTTAAGTTCATTAATCCCTTTTTTGGCCTGTTTTTGTTGTTCATGGGTTAGTGTTTTGACATAGGAATCAGTATATACTTTGTTTAATTGAACCTCTTCAATTTGGTTTTATATCTTTGTAACCTGAATATGGTATGCAGTAATTTCAAAGAAATTTAGCTTCAAATGTCCATTTATCTATTGAGGGTTTTAAAACATTTCAATATAATTCTTCAACTTTTGATTTCTTTCGGCGCATATGGATGACACGGCGCCAAAGTGTGTTTGATTAAATAGTTTAGGAGGTCTTTAATGTTCCAGGCTTTATTTGGGATAGTTTTTTTTGTCATTATTTTTTTGCTGTTTTCTAGATATTTTTGTATTAAAAAGTTACCTTAGATAACAAAAAGAAAATTAGCCTAAATGAAATTTTAGGTTTCGTTAGGGACAATTTTCTTATTGTTTTTTAAAATAACTTTTTAGCATAAAATTTTTTTTATCTAGAAATTTTTGTACTAGAAAGCTAATTTAAAAAATAATAAGAAAGTTGTACCAAACAAAACCTTAGTCAAGGCAGTGATAATCTGATGCGATGATATTAATTATTTTTCATATCAATTTTCTCCATAAGTTTAACTGAGTCATAAATTAAAAATATGATTCATGGGAGATAGGATTCAATTATCTTAATTTAGAAATATTTATTTTGCATATTAATATATAATGCTAATAATAATAATAATAAGTAATTTGTCAAAGGCTACTGTCTAATTTTTGTATCATATATTTTTCTGATTGTTTTTTATATGTGGCGCAGGTATAGCTCATTAAAGAACATTTTTTGGATAGTTTATTTTACAGTAGCCCCTCAGACCCACAAAATTATATGTATATATTTATGGGCTTCTTCCCTAGGGCAATTCATCCATTTGGTTTTTCGAAGTTATATAAAAGAAAAAGATCAGGTCATTGAGAACTTTTGTATGCTACATGGCTCATAATTTTTTTATGATGTGAAGATATATTTTATAAAAAAATTTAAATATGGTTTAAAATCTATTTGATTTTTTCTCTTGGGATGATTAATTTTGAAAATTTTTAATAATGTTTAAAAAAATCTTCAATATGAGTATGAATTCAAGTAAAACCACAGGTGAAAGCTTAGGGAGTCCACCAATGTGAGTGGATTCAAGGGGCAGTGGTTGAAGGAGCAAATTATTTGCTTTCTAAAAAAAGACCACTCGAATTTTATAATAATAATTTCATATACAATGTTATAAGTAAAAATATAATGATTTTATTTAAGATTACTATTAAATTTTTTATTTTTTGTTGCGTGTTGGAATATTTGTGGTGATAGAGAAATATAAAATTTAATGTGTTAATTTTGTATGAAGATTTAACGTAGATAAATAAGAGAGTGGGAGTGCAAGAGTCAAAAGAGATATCATATTTTTTATGTAGAAAATTAAGGGAAAATTCATAGGACTTGACCCAGTTGAAATGATTTCACTAATGTTTGTTGGATGTTGTAAATATGGTAAATATACATCATAATAGCAAGTTACATTATTTGAGTTGAAAGAATCTAATGACATGAAAATTATTCTTAAGAGAATATTGGCATGTTCATTTGGATGTTAGGATCATTGTCGAACGATGGAGGTCTGGGATCGTAGTTGGGTGACTAAGGTTAGAGGGACCATTGTTGGTGAGCAGTAGAGGCTAGAAGGATCATAGTCGACTGGCGATGGAGAGTAGAGGGGTCATTGTTGGGCGACGAAGGTTGGAGGGGTTATGGTTAGCAGGTGATGGAGATCAGAGCGATAGTACTTGACGAGCGATTGTGGTTGAATGGATCATAGTTGGGCAATTGTGATTGGAGGGAACATAATCGGCGGACGATAGAGGTCAAAAGGACCGATTTTGGGTTACGAAGGATAGAGGGACCGTAGTAGAGTGAAGCAGGTTCAGAGGGACCATAATCGAGCGATTTGGGTTAGAGAGATTGTAGTTGGACTAAGGTAGTTTAGGGGATTGTAGTTTATAGGTGATGGAGGTCAGAACAATCATGGTTGGCAGGAGACGAAGGTTAGAGAGACCGTTGTTGGCATGCAACAAAGATCGAAGGAACCGTCGTCAGTGGGCTATTGTGGTTGGAGGGATCATTATCAGGCGACGTAGATTGTAGGGACTGTAGTAGAGTGACGTAGGTATGAGGGTTCGATGGTGGTTCAAGGACCATAGTCGACAAGTAATGAAGGTCGAAGGGACTGCTATCGTGCGATGGTGGTCTAAGGACCATAGTTGGCAAGTGATGAAAGTCAAAGGGATCGTTATCGTGTGATGGTGGTCAAAAGGATTATGATCGAGTGGCTGTGGTTCGAGGATCATTGTCAGAGGGCGATTAAGGTAGAATGACTGTGATCAGGCGACAATAATTAGATGGTGGTGGCCGATAGGAGACCTGGTTGTGGTCGCTAGACAAAGGTATGATGGTGATGGCTAGGAGGAGGTTTGATGATGATGGTTGGGTAGGGGTCTGACGACAACGATCGGGTAAATGTTCGAAAGTGAATGACCAGCAGTGATGACTAGTGGATGAGGGTTCACTAACAGTGGTGCTCTGATTGAGGTCCCATGGCATTGTCCTGGTGGACATCCAGTAATGATCTACTGGTGAAATTTTGGCAGTGATGGCCAGACAGTGACGATTAACTGGCAGTGGTGCTCGGGTTGAGGCCCAACGAAGATGGTTGGATTAAGGCCTGGTCGCGATGGCCTGGTGGATGTCTGATGATGATCGACCGATGAAATTTTGACGGTGAGGATTCACCTATCGTGGTTGATGGGGGCGGTGAAGTAACCTAAAGAATTATGAAAATGATTTAGGGCTATATCAATCCTTAAATAATGCTTAGATTTTCTTTGATATAAAAATCATAAAAATTCCACTTAATATACGTAAGTATATATGCTGAATCAAATAATATAGTGATAGAGTAGAGTATCAATCCCACTAGGAAGAATGTTTACTTGCAAATACTAGTACTTTCTATTTCAACTACAATAATTATCCTATTCAATAAAAATAAGTTTTGATGGAGATTCAATCACTTAATTTAAAATAATAAATAATTAAATGAAATACTACTGAGATAAAATATTTTGGATTGATGAAATGTAAATACAATATATTTCCTAATGATTTTCTTTTATATTGATGGTATTTAGGGCATATGCATCATTGACCGCTCAGTCAAATGTGAAGAGATAAATGATAGATTAAACTCTTTCAATCTCAATACAACTTTAAACTCCCATAGTCTGTTATCCTATGAAAATCTTAGAATGGTAACTAAAATATGTACTGTTAAAACTCTCTTATTACAATTCATTTCTATAAATTTGATACATGATAAGCACTATACATATACTTGCACTATACTAATCCAACATATCTGGTTGTATTTGCTTTCCTATTCCTAGGCTCTACATTACACTTAATATTAATTACATATATGGCCACTATGTGTATTAAATGAAGACTTGATATATTAAAATTATTGATGAAGAGAACTCATTAGTACTCCATATTTTATTTACACCATCAATTCAAAATAAGAAAATTTAGCTAAACACGAAGAACAAATATCATTTTCATTAATTACACAAAAGAAAAAAAGTGTAGAAGAAAAGATATCATCGAATGGGTTCAATGATATCCTCTACACTCCTCTTGGGACTTACAGAAAGTAAAACACTCTAATGGAATATATCTAGTAGTTTTTTGAATTCTCTTAGTTATCACCCCTAAGAAAAAAGATCAGAGAAGCAATATAAAAACTAAAATTAAATAAGTGACTGAACTCATCTACTAACATTACAGACATACTATTTATATAAAAAAAATACATAAAATGGATTTTAGCGTCGCTGCGCTTGAGCGACTTACACGCGATGCCCATAAAATGAACTAATGCCACAGCGTTGAAGGGTTTCCTCTGCCGCGATGCTAGCTAACAAGGACCCGTTATTTAATGAATCAACGCATTACTTCGCTGGCAGATCGTGGCCTAAATAATTACAATTGTAGCGATGCGGCGTTACTAACGGTTGAGCGCTACGACGTCTATGTGGCAATCCCTTGACATAGCTGCTCTGGAATTTGGCTTTGTGGTGTTGTGCAAAGCGAGACTGGGCTTTACGGTGCTTACTCCTCCGATGCTGCGGCGTTTGGATAGTTGGATGGGCTTTGCGGCACTGACTCCTCCAACGTTGTGACACTATCAAAAAGAGACTGGGTGCCGCTTATCCATATTTAGGCGTTCTGGCTGTGTCAATGATGGCACTGTAGTGGTATTGTGTTCGATGCCGCGACACTGTACCAAACTTTAAAAGTTTGCTCATTTCTTGTATTTTTATTTACAAACACAACTAAAATAATACATTTTTACTGATAAATTAACACATAAAATATAACATTATTTACACTTATTAAATTCTCCCCAACTTAAACTCTTGTTTGTCCTCAGGCAAATAAAAGTTTATAATTCTGATTGTAATTAACCAAAATAAAAAAGTGATAATATAAAATTACTAAAATATAGTATAATACATCAGTATCTAGAATTAGTAAAAATGAATCAAAGTTATACTTCTAGTTTGGAAAAATATCAATAGTTAAATTTAATACACCATTCTTGTGTTTACCTAATTTAAAATTATAGGATATAGATTTAATCTTTAACTTTTGAATATTGAAGTGAATAATGTAGTTTTAATAATTGGCTATGGTTGTAGTTAAAATTGTATTTTTATTAGTTCACTATCCCTTGCATTAGTTCTTTCTCAAGTTATCATTTATAATTTTTGTATAAGATTGTATTTCAAATCTTAAACTTTTACTGATACCAATATTTGAATGTACTCATATTTTTATTTTGATATTTTTCATTTTTTTTCTTTTTAAGAACTATTTATAGTTCTTTTTTGTAGAATACTAATTAATGATTTTGAATATCAGCTTTTACTTTAGGATTCTCATACGGTCTTAATAATTTTAATGCATGGACTTAATGAGACTATTAATTTCATCTTCAGGTTAGCTATTATTTTAAATTTTAATCTACTAATATATAATTTTTAATACTAATTATTCATCTTATAATTTTTAAAAGTTAAATTCATAAAGATATAACTTATAAATTCAAATTAGAATAATAGCTCAAATGGTTGAATGAGTTAACTATTAGTTTTTCTAACATATGAAGTAGAAACAAAATTCATTCAAATTAGGATCTAGGATTTTATTATTATTCTTATTTTTCATAATTTTTAATTATTATTTTTTAAAAGTTAATTAAATAATTAGAATATAAAAGTAATTAGATGACAATAATAAGTTAAGCATGAAGGAAATTTGCTAATATGTAAATAAACACATAAATAATAACTATAAATAAATGCTTTCATATGAGTGATAAATAGCGTATAAAATATATGTGAAAATAAAATATGACATAACATTAACATAATATATCTGAGACTAACATCGTACATATATGGATTGCCTCCTAAGTAGCTCTAAGTTTATAGTCTTCAGTCAAATTTGCCCATATTTTCTATTTGGCTAAGGTGGATGATTGCTATTCTTCAATTGAGTCCCATTGATATCTCTTTCTTTATCTTTAGGATTAACTTCAGTGCTACTATGAAGAGATTCAATAGGTCTATTACTCATAAAAATTGCAAGCTGACTTAGTTGAATTTTCAAAATTTTAATTAAAGCTGCTTGATTTTATAATTAGTTCATAATTGTATGACCACATCTTCTAGTGGTGACTTTCTAGTTTCATGCTTATTGCTTTGATTAAATCAAGGAGGATATGCTGGTCTTGGATTATTTGAGCTTGATTTTGATTATTCTAATTTGTGCCATGATTATTTTGACCAGAATTCTATTGATTTTCATCATTATTATTTGACCAATTAAAATTTGGGTGATTCATCCAACCTAGATTATATGTATTTCAATATGAAATATTTTGTCTTCTAATCGAATTTATATTTTCAATCCATTGGATATCATTTTTCTTCATTGAGCTTTTATCTTCCAAATATAAAGATGAATCAGAATTTAAGCTTGAAGCGCTCAATTTTTTTATATTACTGCAACTTGTGCAGTTAAAATAGATAAAGAATCATTTTTATAAACTCCAGTCACTCTCTTAGGTTTCATCCTATTAACAGGCCATTGAAAATTATTTGTTATCATTTCTTCAATTAATTCATAAGCATCTTCAAAAAGCTTTGACATCAAAGAACCTCTAGCTATAGTATTAATTATAACTTTAAGGGATTCTACCAATCTATTATAAAAAGTTTGAATTATCAACCGATCAGGTAAGGTATAGTGAGAGCACTTTCTAAGTATCTCCTTGAATCTCTCCTAACTCTTATAAATAGATTCTCCTTCTAATTAAGTAAAAGAAGTAATGTCATTTCTAAGCTTGACAATCTTAAAAGATAGGAAATACTTTCCTAAAAATTTATGGGCCAACTCATTCCATATGGTAATAGTACTTGGGGGTACAGAATTTAACCACATTTTTATTGTCTCTTAGAGAAAATAAAAATAATCTAAGTCTAATGTCATCATCATTAACACCATTATACTTAAATGTTGCACAAATTTCTGAGAAACTTACTAAATATATATTAGGGTCTTCAATGGAAGTTCGCCTAAACTAAGAATTTCATGCCATCTGAATGATTGCATGCTTTAATTTAAAATTAATTACTTGGATGGCGAGTTTATTTATGCTTTGGTGAATTCCGTCTACTAAAGGGTTTAAAAAATTCTTAAGAAGTCTGAAATGATGTAAGTTTTAAACAGAGTCAGCCATTTTAAAAATTTTTTTGGTGGTTCTAATTTTGGAAAAGGTTATCTCAAATTCAAAATCAAAATTTGAATGTGCCTCCACTCTGTCTTGTAAGCATACAACCACATATATGTAATAAGTAAATTAAAATAAAAATAATAAAAATAATAATATGATTAATTATGTAACTAATTCAATAATATAATAAATTTGCAAACAAAATAAATTATTCCCCGGCAATGATGCCAAAAACTTGATGGGATGGTAGAGTAAGCTAAAGAATTATGAAAATGATTTAGGGCTCTATCAATCTCTAAACAATGCTTAGGCTTTCTTTGATATAAATATTATTAAATTCCACTTAATATACCTAAGTATATGTGCCAAATTAAGTAATATTACGATAGAATAGAGCATTGATCCCACTAGGGAGAATGTTTACTTGCAAATACTAGTATTGCCTACTTTAACTTCAATAATAATCCTACTCAATAAAAATAAGTTTTGGTGGAGATTCAATCTCTTAATTTAAACTAAAAAATAATTAAATGGAATACTATTGGGGTAAATTATTTTGGGTTGATGGATTGTAAATACAATATATTTCCTAATGATTCTTATTTATATTGATGCTATTCAGAGCATATGTATCATCAATCGCTTTGTCAAGCATGAAGAGATAAATGATAGTTTAACTCTTCCAACCTCAATACTACTCTAAACTCCCATAGTCTGTCACCCTATGAAAATTTTAGAGTAAGTAAAGCATGTATTATTAAAATCCCCTCATAATAATTCATCTCAATAAATTTAATACATGACAAGTACTATGCCTATTCATGCATCATACCAACATAATATACCTGATTGTGCTTATTTTCCTATTCATAGGCTCCATGTTACACCTGATACTAACTACACATATGACCATTATGTGCATTAAATGAAGACCTAGTATATTGACATCATCATGAAATTATTGATGAAGAGATTTCATTAGTACTCTATATTTCATTTACACCATCAATCTAAAACTAGAGAATTTAGTCAGACATGAAGAATAAAAGAAGTATATTCATTTTCACTAATTACATAAAATAAATAAAGTATAAAAGAAAAGATATCATTAGATAGGTTCAATAATCTCCTCTGTACTCCTCTTAGTATTTATAGAATTGCCTTCACAAATATAAGCCAAACACTCTAATAGAATGTATATAGTACTTTTCTAAATTTTCTTAGTTATCACCTCTAAGGAAAAATCAGAGAAGTACTATAAAGACTGAAATTAAACAAGTGATTGAACTCATCTACTAACATTATAGATAGACTATTTATAGAAAAATACAGAAGATGAATTCTAGAGCTGCGGCTCTCGAGACACTTGCGCCGCAGCGCCCATAAAATGAACTAACGTTGAAGCGCTTAAGAGTTTCCTCTGCTGTGGCGCTTGCTGATGTAGACCCACTATTTTAATGAATCGACGTGTTGCTTCAGTGACAGATCATGGCCTGAATAGGTACAAATGTAGCGCTACGGTGCTGCTAACGATTGAGCACTGCAACGTCCATGTGGCACTCCCTTGACTTAGTGGTGCTAGAATTTTGTATTGAGGCGTTGTGTAGACAGAGACTAGGCCTTGTGGTGCTGACTCCTCTGAAGCTGCGATGCTGGGATAGTTGGATGGGTTTTACAGTGCTGACTCCTCCAATGCTACAGTGTAGTCAAACAGAGACTAGCATCGCTATGTGCAAATTTGGGTACTCCGTTGGTGTCAATGATGACACCATAACAGTATTGTGTCTGACATCACAGCGTTGTACCAAACTTTAAAATTTTGCTCATTTTTTATATTTTTTGCACAAACATAATTGAAATAACACATTTTTACTGACAAATTAATATATAAAATATAACATTATTTACACTTATCAGTGGTGCTCAGGTGAAACTCTAGGATCCTTCAAGCTTTAAATCTCTCTTGAATCTTTAACCCAAGATGCAAGCCTCCTAAAAAAAAGTCCAACATTCCTTAGATTCCTCTCGTCGAGCTACTCTATTCGACTATAAGCATACTATATTTGGATATCATTTGGCCATTCAATTAATGCTTTGGAGCTTCTAAATATGTTTTAAGCCCTTGACTTGAGCCCATTTGGGCATAGATTTGATCGATTTTAGTGTCGTTGGGTTCATCTCATCGAAATATTCAATTTGATTATAAGTGCTAAAATTTGAGTTCAGATGGTGTCAGATTTAATTTTAGAAGTTGCCAACTTACATATGTTTGAAGATTCATGTTTGATCAAGATAATTTTTGGTGATGTATCAATTAAGGGTGTTAAAATGAATTTTTGGGTTAGGTTCAGGTCCAATCCAAAATTGACCCACCTTCAACTAATCTAAGTTGAACTTGACCCGATTAAACAAACCAGTTAGGAATTTAGACACGGACCCAACCATAAGGTTACTGGGTTGACCTGACCCGCCAACCTTGGTTACAAGCAGGGCAATAAGCGAGTGCGGGTATGAGGTGCGCTATACAAGCAGGTGAGGACGGGCATGAGCACGAGTGCCAAGTTTTAGCATAGGTGCGGGCGAGGGTGCGGGGACCCAAGGTACGAGCGCAAGCTGCGAACGATGCTAGTGCGACTGCCTATGTAGAGGGTGCTGGTGCGGTGCAGATGCGTTGGTAGTGCAGCATATATATATACACCATAAAGTAAATAAATTGATTGCCTAATTTAGATGACTAATAAATTATAGTATTTTAAAGAATTTATAATAACAACAACATCATCAAGCCTTTGTCCTACTATGTGGGGTCGGGTACATGAATCATTTTTCTCCATTGTGTCTTGTTAAAAGCCAAATTCTCGTTTAAATCTAATAAAGAAAGATAATTTCTAATATTTTTTAACCAAATCTTTTTAGGTCTACCTCTACCTTTCTTAACATAAGTCAAATCTAATACCTCTACTTTCCTAACCGGGTCATCGGAAGGCCACCGTTTTATGTGACCAAACCATATAAGGAGACTCTCTCTAATCTTATCTTCCACAGGAGCTACTCCAACCTTTTCACGTATATGCTTATTTTGAATCCTATCTGTAAGGGTAAAGCCACTCATCCAACTGAGCATCCTCATCTCTGCAACACTTAACTTAGTTTATGCTTGTCTTTTAATGGCCAACATTCAGCACCATAAAGCATTGCAGGTCTCACTACCAACTTATAAAATTTTTCCTTAAGTTTAAGTGAACATTTCTGTCACACAACAAGCCCGATGCATTCCTCCACTTCAACCATCCAACTTGAATTCTACTGATAATATCCCCATATATTTCCCCATCACTATGAATAATAGATCCAAGATATCTAAAGCGTGTACTCTTATTAATGACTTGATCGCCCAAAGTCACAATCCCCTCCCTCGGTCTATTACTACTAAAATTACACTCCATATATTTTGTTTTAGATCTACTCAAGCGAAAACCTTTAGATTTTAAAGAATTTACAATCATATTTATATTAGTTGATTACCTAACACAATTTTTCTTCTTGCATTGATTATTTGAACCTACCTACACAAAAAATCAGCGGATTTTGTGTGCAAAATTCTGACATCATTAAGATACTTAAATGCTTGATGAATGATCCATGATCAGAGGAATCAATATGGGTATTCTGATATAGCACTCCAAATTTGCTCCATATCTTCTCCATATTTATGAAGAATGTCATTCTCTAAAACTATAAATAGGCTCCCACTTCTCATATGAAAAGGGACTTGCACTTTATGAGGCTTGGATATTAGGTTAAAGATCAAGAAGACTCTAAAGCTTGAAGAATCTTGGAGCTCTACCCAGGCACCACTATCGACAAACCTTTACCACCTGGCCACCATCGCCCGCTGACTATAGTCTCTCAGACCTTTGTCACCATATAATGGTTCTCTCTACCTTAGTCACCCTACAACGGTCTCTCTGACCTCTGTCACCTAAAAATGGTCCATTCTACCTCAGTTACCCTATTACGATCCCTCTGACCTTCGTCACTTGATTATAGTCCCTTCAACCTCTTTCACCCGATAAAGGTCCCCTCGACCTCAATACCCTCACTATGGTCCCTTCGACCTCCATCGCCTAAATACGGTCCCTCTATCCTCCATCACCTGAGTACGGTCCCTCTGACCACCGTCGCTCGTTGACTATGGTCCCTCTGACCTCCATTGCCTGTAGACTATGGTCCCACTGACTTCTGTCACCCAAAAAGGGTCCCCTCAACCTTAGTCTCCCAACTACGATCCCTCTAATTTCCATTGCCCGACTACGGTCCCTCCGACCCCCATCTCCTTCTAACTATGTGTCATGCCATAGAATCTAATTTGAAAGAATTCTTTCTTTTTATCTTTTAATAATGACAACAATCATAGCTATCTAATTTCTTTTATCAATAATATAAACTAACAATGGAAATAATTCTATTGATCAAAACATCATTATACATCTGTATTCATTTACTTCATAATCATATAAAATAGTCAGGTGCTACACAATCAGAACATACTTTATATATATTTATGACTATAAAAGAATAACTAAACAAAATAACATAAAAATCTCGAGGACCATGTAATTGATAAATCTCACACTCACATCCTCTTCCATAACTTGAAATAATTTAAACCACATATAATGAGCTAAAAGCACAATATATTACTAAATCCTATAATTAAACTCAAAGTATAGTAAAGAAGCAGTATGTATATTGCCAGCCAATTCATAATAGTAGCAGTCAATATGATCATGAATCTATGCATAAATAGTAAAACACACATGAAGTAACAGTAAAGTCAATAAAATAGTATAATAATATTTTTCAAATGTCACAATCCGACCTGATATGACTCGACATCACACAAGTCATATATTGCTCGATTATGATAAGATTGACACTAAGATCCAATTAGAGAGGTAATGAAATAAAAATTTTAATTTATATACTACACAAAGCTACTTCTGAATGCAATATAAAGCAAATGACTATTGAGTCTTAAAAATAATTTTTATATATCATCCAAAAATGCATGTATAATCTAAGATATCTGCAATAATGCTTGGCAATAGATAATATAATTAAATAAAAGTGAAGCCTGTAGAATAATGCTAAACAAACCAAAATGCTTACCTACAGCACATATTAGAGCCTGATATCCAAAACTATTAAGCTCGCTCTTACCCTTTTCCTGGCCTAAAAATGGAAGCAAACGCAGGAATGAGCTACCACGGCTTAATAAGCTATCATTGGATTATTTTCTATTCAATAAAACCAGCACAAAATTCAAAATCATCAGGAGAAAATTTTTATAAAGTATTCAAAATCTCAATCTCTATAATATATAAAAAGTTATGCGGTAAAAATTTTATCAATACGAAGTTATCCTCATTTTTTATAACAAAAATATTAATTTTATTAGAAAAATTCAAAACATAACAACTTATTGAAAACTAAGATTAGCAAAATGTAACATATCTTATAACGAACAACTTTCTAGCTAGCTCTACGACTAAAAAGCACTTGAAGTGGCTCAAAATGAACTTTCTCTCTCTAAAAATCCTCTCTTTCATTCTCGTGCTTCGACTGGCATGGCGTTCAAATGAGTGAAATAGTGGATTTAAAATATATTTAAAGTGCAGTTAGTGGCTTTGTGTTGTGACGCTATCACCTAGCACTACAACACTAGTTCATTTTAAAGAAAAATGAGACTAAAATGTTGAAATGACACTATTTGGCACCTTAATACTGTTGCAGCGCCATGACGCTTGGACACCCAACACCTAAGAGCTTAAATAGTAATATTTTTAAAATTTTTCCAAAATTCTCTCTTGACCCTTGGGACTCATTTTAGAACACATTCAATCTTTTTCTAGCATTAAAACACTTACAAATACATGCAAATAGATTCAAAATATTAAATTTCAAGTATTTATCTTTTTCCACTCAGATCAAATTGGTCTGAACTCTATTATGATCATGGAGATCTTATAACTCTTCTCTCCTAAAAAAAAAATATCGTCCTTGATATTTTCAAATCAAGACAAATTAGAATAAACCTTGATATAACTGTCGCATCTCAAATTCCTTCTCCTAAGTACTAGCAGTCCTATGCTTTCACTGTACTTTGACCATTGGAATATGTTTACTTCTTAATTTCCTAACATCGTATGCCATAATCCTATCAAGATCTTTCCTATACTACACATTCAAATAAACCTCAACATCATCAGTAGATAACTTCTTCCCAGAATTAGATATCCACTTTCTTAAAGAAGATACATGAAATACACTGTATATAGTTGACATGTGATTACGTGATAATAACCTATAAGCATAACTACCAATCCACTTAGTCACCTCAAAAGGCCCATTGTACTTAGGACTCACCTTATTGATTCTTTCAAATTAGCTGGCACCCTTTATAAGGTTGACTTTGATTTTAACAAAATCATCAACTGATAACTCAATGATTATGTGACTCTGATTATAATATTTCTTCTGACTATCTTGTGTCATCCATAAAAGCTAACCCTATCACCTGTTTATCACTCACCTCTATTAAAGATAAAGGGGCCCTGCATCTTCTATCATACAAAATTTCATAAGAAGTTATACCTATATTGGACTGATAACTGTTATTATAAGCAAACTTTGTCAGTGGGATATGATCCTCCCAACTAAAAATACATAGTCTTTCATATTATCCGTTTGTATGTGGATGAAAAGCCATATTGAAGTGTAAATTTATACATAGTCCCTATTAAATTCCTCTCCATAACTAGGAGGTAAACCGACCATCACAATCAGATATAATCACCTTTAGCACTCTATGCAATCTGATAATATCTTTGACATATATTATGTCAACCTATCAATCAGATTAGTATGTCATATTGGAATGAAATGTGCAGACTTTATTTATCGATCAATAACAACCTAGATGGAATCATACCCCTATCTCGATCTATAAAAATCTATAGCAAAATTCATCATCATATCTTCCCGTTTTCACTCTAGAATAGGCAATGACTATAAAATATCACCTGGTCGCTGATGCTCAGTCTTCACCAACTGATAGGTCTCATATTTTAAAATAATCTCTATTATATCTATCTTTAATCAAGACCACTAGAGTTTACCTTTCAAATCTTCATACATCTTACTGCTTCCTAGATGAATAGTGTAGCCTAAATAATGTGCTTCGTATAGAATCTCAGCTATTATACCACCAATAGAAGGAACCCACAATCTTTTCTTATAAAAATAAATTCCAGAATCAGATAGGAAATGTTCAGGTCTTATACTAGCCTTAATATGACTACTCAATTTTAGATACTCTATATCTGATAGGAAATGTCCAGGTCTCTTACTAGGCATCTAAATTGGAAGAACTCTTTCTTTTATCTTTTATATTACAATACCAAAGCTATCTATTTTCTTTTATCTATAATAATATCAACAAAAATAAACCTAATAATTAAAATAACTATATACATTTGATCATTTGTCCAACAATCATAGACAATACTTAAGAATCATATAAATATAACACATCATCTAGTCTTGAGTATAAAAGACTAACTATAAGAGAAAATAAATAAAATAACAATAAACTTAAAGAATTCTTATCAATCTCACACTCCTGATCCTTTGCCATGATCTGAAATCATTTAAATCATATATAATGAGCTAGAATCCTACTAGGTTATTAAATCGTACAATTGAACTCAAAGTATAGTAAAGAAGCAGTGTGTAAAGCATAGTAAAGAAATAGTATGTTTGTCATCAGTTAATTCATAACAGTAGTGTTGGGGAAAAATAAATTCCATGCAGATTTGAACTTCTCCTATTTTGTAATTGAATACTGCATTGATAATAAAGTACTGTCTTAAGATAATGACACCATATTCTATAATGAATTCAATGTCGAAATAGGGTTTTATAAAATAATATTTTTATGATTAAATAGAATTCAAAGAATAACATATCATGTCAAAAGGTGAATATGAGATTTATAGAATGTATTTAAAAATAGAAATGGAGTTTTAAAAATTTAATCATTCTTCTGATTCGATGTAATATGGAGAATATTATATCACCGTAAAGGATGAATATAATATTCTTTAAAACATCTAAAAATAAGAATAACTTTTATAAAATTCACCATTTCTAAGATTAAATATAACAAGGAGAATATTATATCATCTAAGTTGATGATAATAGCATTCTATAAGTATATTTAAAATTAGAAATGGGCTTGAAAAGAAAATTTATATTCCCAGAGATTTTTTTTTTATTTTATGGAAATAAAATAAGGTTTATTTTAATATGAAGTTCTCAAATCTCTATAGGAGCAAGCCCCTATAGTTAATTACATCTTAGGAGGAGTGCTCCTAAGAAAACTCTCAATTAAAATAACGATTTCATACCCTTTGATTATAAAGTAAAAAATAAGGAAAGAAGTAAAAATTTTTTAAGGAGAAAGCTCAACGTTGAACAGTTCTTAGTGAGTTAAAGGAGGAAAGATAGGAGGTACCAGATTCTGAGAGACTTAAAGGCAACCGCAGTCTATCATATGTTGGGCTTTAATGTTATAGAGAGAAAATTTTTATGTTTAATTTGATAGTTTTTATTAAAAATTTAGGATATATTTTTCGAGGGTGAGGGCTTAAGATTTAAAATCTGTCTCAGAATCTAGATCTAAATTAGGTACTATAAAGTAGTGATCCAAACCTATCTAATAAAGTACAAATCTAGACTTATCCTGGTCTGGATTAAGGAGCCAACTAACCACCTAGGCACTTTAAAACTATATGTCCGATCTCTTTATAAAAGATTGGTAGGGATGTTGTTTAAGTTTTGAAGAATTGGGGTGAGCATCTAGAAAAAATCCTAATTGGCTCCTTTACTTATGTAGGATGATTTGATGCTTGAATGTAAAATACAATTAAAATTTTACTCTTTTAATTTGTATCTGATGCAATACATGCTAATTAACTTGAATGCATAAAATGATTATGAAACAGTTTTAAAATAAGGCTTAGAAAATATATTTTTTCTAGAGATTTCACAACATCCCCTTGACAGAACTCCATCCTAAAAGGCCAGGTGGTCTGCCAGAACTCACAGATTGGGAGGTGCCTAACAAAAAAAAGAAAGTAATAATATGCACATATACTAACTCTCGGCGATCCCGAGCTTATTTTTTAGATCGTTAAAGTTACTATGTGAGCCTAAAAATTTTATTTAGGTTTAAGTAGAAAAGATTTTTATTCGTACCCTCACGACCCTCTGATTGTATCCAGGCTAAAATAAAATATTGCTTGCAAGAAAGAAACCTAAAAAATAGCCAATTTTTACTACGCGAGTAATGTAAATAATCAATATTAAATTAACTAATTAATTAAATTAAATGTCCATATGGTAAGTTCCACTTTATTTGCAATCCAGGATTTACAAAAATTAAAAGTGTCTGGGTACCACTAACAATAACCCAAATTTTAATCCTAAGATTAACGTAAGTGACTTTAAGTGGGATATATCTTTTATCTTTAGTTCTTCATCTTCTCTCCTTCTACGAGCTTCGTGGATCCGTCGGGTTTAGATATCCAAATTAAAAGAAACTCATCCTTGAAGGGATATTTTTTTTTCTCTTTGGATATTAAAGTCATCATAACTTGAATCTCCAAATGGAAGGGAACTCTCCCCTAAGGGATGTTCCCTCCTCTTTAGATTTCAAGTTGGATGTGATATCCCACCTCAAAGTTACACTTTTACAACACTTGACTTGATCAAATTACATTATATTTCAAAAAATAAAAGAAAGAAAACTAGACCACCTACACGATTATCCTAAGCAATTAAAATTAAAATCATCTCAAGTAGTTATATATAAACTTAAATTTAAATCACAGACATGCTTGGCCATGCTCCTTTAATTTAACGGAGGACTTAGCATTTTACACTTGCAGAAAGTTTATCAGTTTTAAATCTTAATTTTGCCCACTTTGATTTAACCCTACAGGAGCACGACCACCTGTAGAAAATTCTGTGAGCATTTACATTATTCCTAACCTAGAGATAATCTACCACCAATCACATCAATTCATATGTTATAAAAACAAATAAACAATTACATCAATCAATTAATTTTGCAAATAACATGAAGTGAAATTCATGAAAAAGTCCTGCATACAACAGTAAAAAGTAAATACCAGCCTAATCTAAAGCTAAAATTGGTTGTCCTCACAAATAAATCTAAGTGTGTGTAGTGGGTTGTGTGGCTTGAGGATATCCTAAGTTTATCATTAGTTGAAGTTTTCTAATCAATTAAATTTAGTTTATTGTAAGGTCAAGGGAATTTTATGTTCAAATTTAAGTTTTAGTGTCTTTAATATTTTTTAAGTTCATTTTAGGTTGGATTTTAATTATTAAAGTTGATTAATGATTGATTGTTTAGAGTATTTTAATTAATCACTTTTTTAGTCCTTATATATTTGTTTGATGATTTATTGACAAAATATTATTTATTTGATTTATTAAATTTTTAATGATTTATTAAATTTTTTATTATTTATTCATTTTTTAATTACTATTATTAATTTTAACTTAATATTTGACCTCTTTCTAAATTTCATTTGAGATTTATATATTTCAATTTATTACAAATTTTTATCAATTTTTCTAATTTTATTTAATCATGTATATATATTTATTGTTATGTATTCATGATTTTAATATTCATGTTTAATCTTTATGTTAATCTTATTATATGTTATTATTTGTTTATATAAATAAATATATTTTATTTGAATATCTTTTATTTATGATTTTATTTATGATTTGATATTTATGTATGTTAATTTAATTTATGATATTATGATTTCAATATTTATGTATATTATTTATGTATGTCTTTTTATTTTAATTTAGAGATTGATTTACTTTTTACTAAATAAATGAATATTATTTATCATTTTATTTAGTATATATATGTCTTATGGTTGGTTAAAATTATCATGTTAAATAATAAGCCTTAAATGATTTGAAACCTACTAATATAATAAAAGATAAGCTAAGGGTAGTCAAAATAAAATTCTAATACTTCTAATTACTAATGCGGCAACTAAACATGCAATCGATGGGTTCAGATTGTAACTAACAAAATAATAGTAACTTGCAAATTAAATTTAATTATAAGATTGTATAATAAAATAAATATAAAGAGTTTCTACAAGGCCCTAAGGTTGGGAGAGCACAAAATACATCATGGGGTTTTTGAGCCTTAAGACTATCTAAGTTTAGAATACTCACTTGCACTAGAGCCAATGTCCGGTGATATCCGGCCGTAGCACCTCCATCTGGTAGCAATGGAGGCAACTAATCTCATTGTGTTCTCTTATCCATTTGATCACCACCATTCATCATAGTTTATGCAAACAAAGAAAGTAGAACATTGTTCAGAGCATGTTAATATTTAATAAAAATAATTGACAAATACAATTAAATTAAAACATACCTTTCTTCGGGCTAGCACACCGGCTCGGTTGATTTTGCTTTTAGAATTTTCGATTTCGAAGATGCTTTATATAGATTTCTAAAATTTATCCCGAGGCACAAGAAGGGGGAGTAGAAGAAGCAGAAAGGGAGGGAGAGAGAAAGAGACCTAAGCTTTTCTTTTAAACTTTACTTTCTAACAAACACCCAAACAACTCATTTTTTAACATTTATACACTTCACTCTTCAACACACTCACACACTTTGATTCTCAATGTGTATACACACTTTTTTTCTCCCAAAACATACATATGCTTCACTTTCTAAAATTCACACATTTCACTATTCAAAGTTCACACACTCTACTTCTTAAAACATTTCACTTTCCCAAAATTCTCACACTTCACCTTTCAAAAATCACACACTTCACCTTTCAAAATATAAATAAATCACTTTCCAAAATCCTCACACTTTACCTTTAAAAATATATATAAATCACTTTCCAAAATCTTCACACTTCACTTTTCAAAATATACATAAATCACTTTCCAAAATTTTCACACTTCATTTTTCAAAACACATACACTTTTCACTTCTGAACTTATACATAAAACACTTTTCAATGCACACACACAATTCACTTTCCAACACACATGCACTTTTCATCTTTTCAACATATGCACAATTCACTTTTCCACTTATACATAATTCACTTTTCAAAAATCATACACTTTATTTCCCAATATCCATACACTCCACTTTTCAATACTTATACATTTCACTTTTCAACACAACACACACACACTTCACTTTTAAATATTTATGCACTTCATATACACTTCACTTAATTTTCACTTTTCACACACTTCATCTTTCAATACACACACTTGATTCACCTTTTCACAATCCATACACTTCACCTTTCAAAACCCGCACTAATTTCATTTACCAAAACACATTCACTCTTCACCTTTCAAGAATCACACACTTCACTTTTAAACATTTAAACACGTCACTTTTCAAAATATAAACGCTTCACTTTTTAACTCAAACACACTTCACTCACTTTTCAAAATCACACTCACACACAATTCCCATTTAACACACACACACAATTCACTTTTAAACATGCTTTTACAAGATAAAAACACCTCTCATACCGTTTGCATTAATCATTAAAATAAAGTTTGCAAAGGGTTATAGTATATAATTATACATGTTGAATTTATATTTTATCCATCACTTATGTGGATATCAAAGTAGAAAATACTTCATAGCATGAGGGGTTAAGACCCATTGATTATCCAAAAGCACGCTAAAACTTTCCATCTCTAGGTAGAAAATCAAAGAAAGAAATACATATATTCACAATAATAGATGATCCCATCACAATTATTTAACTAGCTTCATATATAAAGAAAGATCGAGAACAAGACACCCAAAATGAAGATTATATAAACATCATGAGCCAATCCTTGCATTCCAAGTAAGGGAACATCACACCTTTTGAAGAAAACTAAATTCATTTACAAGCATTGAATGGAGAAAATTCGTAAAAGGAAGGCCTAAAACGATATACACCTCATCAAATAAACAAGTTTATTTTTAGATTTTTTTTTTTAGATTGATGTGAAGAGGGAAGAAGGAAGAAATCTTCAAGAGTAATCTAAATCATTCTTCAAGCAAAAAAGTTCACCCCATGGGAGGTTTTTTTTAGAAGAAATGAGGAATAAACTCCTCTTCATTCTTAATCTAAAAAGGAAAATCTCATCACCATTCCTTCATTAAATAATAACAAATTTCATTATCTTCCCTAATTCTTAAAGCAATAATGATGATGTATAGCCATTAGATGCAAGAGAAAGATATTTTGGATACATCTTTCAAAGAACCATCAGATTTTAACAATTAAGGAGATAAATCCCTCATTTGTTCTTTCACAAAACCAAGAAGGAGAAGAAAAATAATTGAGAAGAAGAAGTAGAGGAGAAGAATAGGGAAGAAGAGGAAATTATTAGGTCGAAAAGCCCTCTTGAATCTCACTAGCTGCTAGGGGTCATCGGCTAGGGCTGTGCAAACAAAAAGAATCGGGAGAGGGAGGAGTTTAGCTTGGCTAGGTCATGTGAACAACAGAAAGAAGAGAGGAGGGCTTCAATTTGGCTAGGTCACGTAAAAAATAGAGAGGAAGAGGAGGAGGATTTAGTCTGGGTTGTGCGAATAGAGAGAGCTAGAGAGAGGAGGAGGCGGACCTAGGGGTTTTGCGAACAGAGAGAGAGGGAGATTGTGGGTTTAACGGCCCTAGTAAATTACTAAACTAGTATAAAAGCTATTAAAACTGTATAGTATAAAATTGTGGAATCTGTAAATTAGTAAATCAATCAATTAATAAATCAATAAATCAGTAAACAATAAATCATTCTGCATAAATCCTATGTTGAATCAATAAACGTAAGTCAAATCAATAAACAGTAAATCATTCTGTCTAAATCCTATGTTGTAGCAATAAGGAATCATATAAATTAATAAACCAAAAACATTTATGAAAATTGTTAAAATCTATAATGATGTAGTACTATCAAATCAATATACACATGAGGTTCAGTCATTATATATCAATATCCAATAAGTATTCTATATCACTTACTTAATATGAGAGTCACGTGCTCAGTAACAGTAAATCAATAAATAATGAATTAATATAATAACAATAATAGTGAATCAGTAGTATTATCAATAATAGTATCAATATCAATAAAAATGGTGGCAGAGTAAAATAGTACTGTAACAATAAAATGGTCATTAGTATAACAATAAAACAATATAGTACAGTAGTGCAGTAACATGTATTCTAGCAATCATACTAAACAGTAGTTCTAGCTTGCACGATATCTTTCTTGTAGTTAGTGGTTAGTAAGTTAGTAACTATTGGCTCAGTAAACAAAGTTATCACTCCTTGCCTGTCGGCACAGTAATAACTCCTCATAACTCTCAATCATCAAATCACATGAATCAGTGGAGGATAACACCAGATCATAATATTTAAAAGAAAGTATATTAGCGCACCATCCTATACAGTTAAATCAATCTTCAACTAACATTAGTAATTCACCAGCCTTTTACTTATCTTCACACATATTTTTATTATTATAATATTATAACAATCATAATAACTAGCTATTATCAAATCATATATCCATTTTATTCATAATGCTTAAATTAATAATATGCTTAAATAAAATTACTCAAAATTTTATTTAGTGCACATTGCATAAAATATAATAACTTCTACTCTATCCGATTAAATCATCCAGTCAAAATATCTAGAATAATCAGAACTATAATATATAACAAGTTACGCTGTAGAAGTTCACTAAATTTTAGAAAAAAATAAAATAAATTCAATTTAAAAGAAGTTTGACAGTCAAAAATCAAAATCTTTGAAATAAGGATAGAATATCAGTCACATACCTTGATATGAGCAATTTTCATAAAAGCAGTAAAGCGATCCGATGACCGAAATTAGATTTTTCTTTTTCTCTCTCCTCCTTTCCTCCCCCTTCTCCTTCTCTGACAAACAGTGCTACTGGTGTGAGTGGCTACTATATGTATATATGTATTTTAGTGGGTAACGCATAGTGCCACCATACAGCGCCACAATAATGCTTGTGGAATTCAGAATTATTATAAAGTATAGGCTTTAATGTCAGGGTGGTGATCTCTAGCACCGCTGCAGGTGAAAGCTCAACACCTCGGTGCTCAAAAGAACAACGTCATTATGCTGTAATTCAAACAAAATTTAAGATATGCACTTTAAATTTATTTTCAAAAATTTTGGGTTGCTACAAGTCACCCTATGTAAGAGGACCGGGCTTTGATCATCACCAACGACATTCAACTCTTGCCGCTAGGCACCCTACATAAGAGGACCGTACTTTGTTTGTCGCTAATGGCATTCAACCCTTACTGCCAAGCACCCTACGTAAGAGGATCGAGCTTTGATCGTTGCCAATGACATTCAAATCTTGCTTCTAAAGACCCTACGTAAGAGGTCCGGGGTTTAATCGCCGCCAACATTATTCAACTCTTGTCGCCAAGCACCTGCGTAAGAGGACCGAGCTTTGATACCCATCAATGGTATTCAACTCTTACCGCCAAGTATCATACATAAGAGGACTGGGCTTTGATCACCACCCACAACATTCAACTCTTGTCGTTAGGCACCTTGCGCAGGAGGATCGTGCTTTTTCCCATACCCATAAGGGGGGGATATTTATAAATCAAATAGGGGGAAAGTTTGGAATTTCATTCATCATTTTTTTTGAATTTTTCCATTATTTTGAAATTATTTAAATCCAAAAGCTCAATTTTTCATTTTCTACATAAAATTAGATAGGAAAATATTGAATAAAAATAAAAAATATATATATACATAAAAATATATTGTCAAGTATTTCCTTCTTTGAAAATTTTCTAAATTTTTAAAAAAATTTAGAAATGTTTTTGAAAATTTTTACTTTAAAAAAATTTAAAAGGAAATTATATTAATTAAAATTAAAAATGGAGAGGGACATTGTAGCGTGCCTCTTGTGAGCACAAAGCACGCCCACCAGCATGCGAACATCGGTGCTGCCTGTTGCCTTCGGAGACTGGCCGGTTGTCTGGACAGTTCTACCGCAACCATGTGTCCAGGATTGATTTGCGGCCCAAAAAGTCTTATTTGTATATTTTTGGGATCCCTAAGACCATTTTTGACATATTGGACTCAATTTTGGCATTTTAAAGCCCAACAGAGCCTCTACAATTAGTTACATGCAATTTTAAATATTTTGGAGTGAGATTTTTCAACATTTCTTTCTCCTGTCAATGCCCCAACTTCATGGAATGTTAAAAGTATAATTGAGAATTTTTTACTTGGTTTACAGCCATGAGAGTCAGCATTGACATCCCGGAAAAGGCCACGCCTCATTAATTATAAAAAATATATAATATTATATTACAACAGTTTGTGTGATGCCCCAAGATCTAAAGAGAAATTTTATCCTAATTCCTTAATCAAACTAAGCTAATCATCCACAAATGCAAATACACCAGAGCCACTAAGCATTACAAATATGTAAAATAAATATGCAGAGTGCGCAAAACATAAGTTTCATTTCCCAAAATAATTATATACAAGAATCAAGATTCCAAATATGTCTAACAAAACATGATTTCTTGCAATTCCAAAATCATAAATACATGATGACCTGACTGGCTTTCTTTATATGGTACCGAGCCTAATCAACGATATCTTTACCTTTATTTGAAATGGTATAACAACAAAAATGTGAGTTTATAACTTAGTAGGTTCAATCCAGTTCTCATTACAGCATTCGATTCATAATTATAAAAAGACTTAAAAGACTACGATTAAATGCTAGAAATAGTTTTTAAACCAAAGATCATATAACATCATTTACTTTGCAATGCACTTGTAAATGCAACAATGCAAATGCCTTTATGCCCCTTATAACCCTCAATCTTTCACCTCCCATTTGGTCACCTAGGTGCAGAGTAGAGCCACCTCCCACGTGTTTGAGGTAGGTGCAGAGAAAAAATAAATACATAATAACTTCCAATACATAAAGTTTCCAATATAAAGTGTTTTCAATACAGAATATTTCCAATACATAATACTTCCACCTTTGGCCCAAGAAATGAACTTTCATGGCATTTCCTTTCCAATTCAGAACTTCATGCATGAGATGCATGCAAAAAATGCAATTATGAGCTATAATGCAAATTCTGCAAAAAATCATATCATGTCCTTACTTGTATAGGAAAACCTTTACTTTTTATTTGCCAACACACAATATTCAGAACCTTACCAAATTTATAGAGATTATATAAAACTTTAAAATAAGATACTTTCTTAACTATAATGCCAATCAAAAGTGTATATATTTCCTAGAATCATAAAAAAAATCAATACAGAGAAAATCAATCAGTGAAAACTTGCATTCTTATAGTTCAATCGTCCAAACTGAAGAATAAAGCAACATATAAAAAGTTAAACAGTGAAACTTTTTTAAAACTTAAGAAAAAACTATTAAAAGCATAACTTTCAATTTAGTTGTCTGAATTAAAACTGGAAATGGGGTATGGGTTTCCTATCTCGAGCCTGATGATTTCCCTAACTGGTTAATAGACAAAAAATTGAATTTTGAACTCCAAATCTTAGCTTTCTCCTTCTCTTTCTTTCCGCTCCCTTCCTTCCTTCTCCGGCAAGCTGAGGCGAATGGGGTCATGGCTAGTGACTTTAGATATTTATCATTTTTTTCGAAAGTATCAACTCGCTAGAATGCGGCAGCACTACCCTTTCTAATGGTGTAGCGCTATAAAGAAAACTCCCAAACTTCTAAATTCTCCCTAGTTACCATATGCTCTATTTCTCATATGAAAAGGATGCTACCTAGCCAAAATGATCATCTAAAACCTCAAAAATGCTATTTTCTCGAGAGCTGAGTGCTAGAGCTCTCGAATTAGGTGCCGCAATGCTAACAAAAGATAATTCAAACTTCACATTTCCAGTTTCCCAACTTAAAATTTTAAGTCTTCTATGCTCTAATTAACTTAAGACTTATAATTATCAAATAAATTAAAAATTGGCACTTTAAAGTAATTAATTTTCTAATTTTTAGATGATTATTATTATAGTTTAGAAAGCTCGGGTATATATTTTTGGACTCTGCAGGCTTCGGCATCCTAAAATAGGGGGGTAATTGATGTGTCAACAAAAATTGTCTAGATTAAGCATGAATTTTAAAGCATATCAGAGTTGGCAACTTTCAAAATTGAATATGGGGCCATATGAACTTAAATTTTAACAAATTTATAGTCAAATTGAACGTTTCAATTAAATGAACCCAATGACACCAAAATCGGCATAGCCCGAGCTCAAATGGGCTCAAATCAAGGGATTAAAGCATATTTATAGCTCAAAAGATTTAATTGAAGAACCAAATGATATCCAAATATAACATGCTTATAGTTGAATTAAGAGACTCGGTGGGACAAATCCAACGAGCCCAAGATCACTTAATTCTAATAACATTAAGGCTCTTAAATACTGAACAAACACTAAATGATTGAGAGAATCATTATGGGCCATTCGATGGAGCATTTCAAATTTACCCTAGATCTTCTTCATATTTAAGAAGCATGTTACTCTTAAAATCTATAAATAGACCCCCTCTTCTCACATGAAAAGGGACTTGAAGTTTAGGAGGCTTGGACATTGGGCTAGAGATCAAGAGTGCTCTAAGGATTGAAGAATCCTAGAGCTCTGCTCAGGCACCACTATTGGCAAACCCTTGCCACCCGACCATTATCATCCATTGACTACGATCCCTCTGACCTCTGCCACCAAATAATGGTCCCCTCAACCTCCATTGCCTGACTATGGTCCCTCTGACCTCTATCATCAGACTATAGTCCTTACGGCCACCATCGCCTGTAGATTATAGTCTCTCAAACCTCCATCCCTCATCGACTACTATCACTTGGACCTCTGTCATCCGTCGACTACTGTCTCTCTGACTTCTGTTACCTAAGAACGATCCCTTCGATCTCAATCACCCCACTACGGTCCTTTGACCTCTATTGCCCAACAACGGTCCCCACGACCTTAGTTGCCTGACTATGATTCCTCTAACATCAATTGCCTAACTATAGTCCATCAGATCATCATCGCTGGCAGACTATGATCCCTCCGACCTCCATTGTTTATTGATTATGGTTCAACTAACCTCCATCACTCGATAGGGGTCTCCTCAATCTCAGTCACTTAACTATGATCCCTCCGACCTCTATTGCCTGACTACGGTCCCTCCGACCACCATCGTCAGCTAATTATGGTCCCTCTAACCTCTATCACCTCTCGATTAAAGTCCCTACCACTACTACGGTTCCTTACTAGTGTTTTCTGACTATAGTCTTACCGACCAAATGAACAAGCTAACATTCTCTTGTGAGCTGCCCTCATGTCATTAGATTCTTCCAACTCCAATCATGTATAGATGCTCTATATGGTGTACATTTGCTACATTATGCCAACGCTTTCCCTTGAGTGGGTGTCATTTGTAATCAATAATAAATATTAATAGAATCATTTTAGCTAGGGCAGGCCCCATAATTTTTCCCAATTTCAAGGTTATTCACGTAAAAATTATGGTGTCTCTTATGATTGTTGCTTCTCTCTCTCTCTCTCTCTCTCTCTCTCTCTCTCTTACATTAATGTGTGTTGGATCTTCATTTACAGCTAAAATGTTAAGTTCTTTATCTCTTTACCATTGCAAATGTTCCGGCAAGCAATAAATATCGAGCCTTTATCACACTATGTGGGTCAGCTACATAACTTTTCTCTATTGTGTTCTATAAGAGTCAAATTCTAATTTAAATCTAACAAAAAAATATCATTTTAATAGCTTACCAAGTCTTTTAATATCTACCTCTACCTTTCTTAATATACTTCGTATCTAATACATGTTCTCTCTTAATTGGGTCATCAGATGGCCAACATTTTATATAATCAAGCCATCTAAGGTGACTTTCTATTCTTATCTTCCACTAGAGCTACTCCAACATTTTCATGCATATGCTTGTTTCGCATTCTACCTTTGCCAGGTCCCAAAGCTTGGTTGAGAAAAGTGGAGGGTTGTGTTAGATTGTAAACAGCAAGCATAAAACATGATGAATAATCATGACATAAATATTTTTTTGAATAAATAAATATTAAAATATTAATTATAATATATTTTTTCAATTTAATATAAAATTTTAAGAAAATGAAGATATATAACAAATTAGAATATAAAAATAAATTTCATTTTATTTATATATAATATATAAGACACATAATTATAATATATTATTTATATAATGATATCATAAAAAAATTATATTAACTTTAACTTTTTTTATGAGATTTATTGTGCTTTTGCAACCTTTTTTTAGAACTTTTTGTATAGAACCGTGTTAAAGATTCTACTTGAAATTTTTTTTTTGTTATTTCTTTTTGTGGTGATAAATTTTTCATAATTTTTTATTCACTTTTTAAAAATGAATGCGTGTGCATGTGTCTATATATATATATATATATATATATATATATATATATATATATATATATATCATGGTTTTGAAAATTGGACCGGCCCAACCAGTTTGACCGGTTCAACCATGAACTTGTCATATGACTGGTTCAGTCCTCATAAAAAATAGACTCAACATCAAACCGGTGAGAACCAGTTTAAAATGCTGGTTCAACAGGCCAAATGTTGAACCGGTCTTAGTTTTTAAGAACTAGCCCATTCAATTCATAAAATTTTTAAATAATTTAATTTAATATAAAATATTTAATAAAATATTAAATTAATTTAAATATAAAATATTTCATTTAATAAAGAGCTAAAATTTTGATAATAATTATGTATCAATTATGCACCAATAATTCATACTCACATGATCCTATCACCCCGTATGAGCTCTTAATTCATAAAAATAGAAAAAGCTATATAAACAATATAAAATAAAGATACAAAGTGAGGTAAAACTAAATAATTAGTTGAGATTTATGCTTTAAAGCATATACATTATATATTTTTAAATAGTTTTTTTAATAATGAGAATACAATTTATTTTGTTTAATTATATCTTAATTAAATATAATTGTTTATCTTTATATTTTATTTTTTAAAATATACATTATTAAAAATTAATTTTTTATTTATTTTTTAATTTCAAATAATCTAACATGAATGATTTATAGATATAAAATTCTAATGTTAATTTAATATATAATTTATTGTTGTAAAATTTATTTAAATATATAATATAAATTAATAATAATTTATAACAATTTATATTAAATTTAACATAAATTAGTAATAATTTATATTAAATTTATAAGTTTATATAAACTAAATTTATTTATAGTCATAAATTTATTTTATTATTTTATTTTTTCTTTAAATAATTATAATATTTATCAGATCATCCATTCAATTTCAATTATATAGATTTTAAATCTCGTATATTTTTAGTGTGATTTTAATCATAATATATATATATATTCGTTGAAAAAGAGAGTCGAAAGGTCATGAAAAAGTCAACCATTTCAATACAATATCGTCCAAGCAGGCCATTGCTTTTATTGAAAATCCCCTCAGAAAATTAAGAAAATTTAGAAATCCGCTCAGAAAAAAAGTCAAAAACATAATAATAATAAAAGGCTTTTTTATATTCTTTATGGAGTACTTGAAAACGCCTGTCTGTACGTTGATATTTTATATAAATATATATATATATATAATATTCAATATGAATCAGACAGATTTACACCTATTCGAATAAATAAATACAAATATTATATATTCTTTAAAAAAATATTCTGTTAAGATATTCTGATAAAAATAATATTAAAACTGATTTAAAAATTATTGAATTTATTTTTTAAATTAATATTATATATGAATAATTTATATTACATTAATTTTAAAATAACTTTAATAATTTAAGTTTATCTTGATGTAATTTGTATTAGAATATTTTCACACAATTTTTTTTATTTTTGTTTTCTCTATTTATATTTGTGCAATTGCTTTTTTTTTTAATGATGGTATCTACTCGCTGCCACCCCCTAGAGGAGGTATTTGACGGAGTAGCTAATCCCTCGACGGATCTTATGGCAATGAGCCCCACAGGTGTCAGACCACGTACTTATTTTCTCCAAATTTAAGGAGTCAAGCCCCATAAGAGGAGAATCAAACGTGGGTTAGGGGTTCCCAACCAAACTCGCCCACCAATCCAGCTAAGTCCGATAGGGTAGCGATTGATATTTTTATAAAGGTGATACGAGGAAATTAATTTTGCTCGAAGGCTGTTGCGATCAATATAAATACTTTTCTTTTTGAAAAATTTGGCCATTGACTTTCTTAAAGCAACCATAGAGTGGTTGGGGTTTGTTTTAGGTAGTTTTCTCATTAATTGTTTAACTATTAAGGTTTTTGGTTTTACATAAATTTTTTAGTGGAATGACACTTCTGAGAACCTATTTGTTATAGTATGTTAGCTATTAAAAAAATTATTGTCCATTTTTTTAATATTTATAAAATACATAACAACTTTCAAAAAAAAATATCGAAATCTTGTCCTTGCACATGACATGATTAAATAATTAAAATGATAATACAAATAAAAAAATATGGATTAGCATTTTATTATAATGTTATTATGTTTATGATAATTTGATAAGTGGAGATAGAAGTATCTTAGTTTTCTAAATAATTATACTTGGAGCATTATATAAATATATTTTAACTAATTTGACTAAAATGAAAAATATAAATTGAGTTTGTTTTATGAATTTCAAAATTAAAAAACATAAATTGAGATTTTTTTATGATTGATTTTCTACACTAAGACACTCCATTAAATCTATTTTCAACAAATTAGAAAAAATTATAAAAATAAAAATAAAATGTTTAACTTAAGAGCCAAATAATTATAATCAGTTTGAGAGAAAACAATAAGCTTATTCATAGCACTGGGAATTATGTAGTGCCAATCGCAGTCATAAAATATTTTGATGCCTTTCCCTATCAATGCCAACCTAAAATTGGCGTTATATACGCACAACAATACAACTCATATCTAATCATCTTGCTTAGTTGTGATTATTCCATAGACCTAATCAATTATACAATATCATATTTCATGGATCAATAATATAAAGGTACACTTATGGGCTTAACTACTCTATAATGCATTAGGTAAACTAACAAATAATATTTTTAATACATCACTAGAAATTGTTTAACTATTTTTTTGAGCCTAACATAGGATTTCATTATCAAAATTAGTTCAACATCACTTTTCTCTAATGGCGAAATTATGAGGTGAGGAGATCTCTTCTTCTACTTCTTCGTCTTTTTAACGAGAGTTGAATAAGTATATCTGAATTCAATTTTGAATGCTTGCCTGAGCCTTGTGATAAGCTTGCTGACTCAAACCTAAATTTAAGGATGTGTAAAATAAATAGTGAGAATTCTATTAAAAGTGGAGAATCACTCCCCTCATCAAATTAAATAATCACTATAGCTCTATGTGTCCAACTCAGTGTCTTTTGTTGATGGAAAAACCCTAATTCTATTTTAGAGTTTCCTTGCCTATTAGCACATATATTGAGGGTGGTTCTTCTCATCATTATGTTATTCTATGTAGCACTCTCATTCTTGTATTTTTTTTTTTTGTTTGTTTATGTTTTCATCTTCTCTTTATTGAGTGATAACCTATTACATCCACGATTGTAAAGTCACAACCACATCAACAATCAACAACTTTACTTTGTTAATTCAAGGATTAAGCACATATTTAAGCTTAATCAAGACTTATGCTTCATATTATTTATTTTTATCTCTTAGGAAATTATATCTTTGGATATTAAGCTAGAAATAATTCTTTTCTTTAGGACTTCTTAGACAGTTTGTACGAATAAAAAATTATATGGAAGTAATGGAATATGACTAATTTTTGTCAATTTCGTTATTGGCCAAAAGAATAATTTTGTATCTCTGTTATTATTTGGCTAATTTTAATCTGACTTCATCAGAATAAGTAATTAATTTAGCGAAGCTTTTATGAGATAAGCTTCGAGATACCACCCATCATCCTCCTTACAATTGTTACTATGTTCCTCTATCACACATAAATCTAGATTGGTTGCTTCCCAAATTGAGTCCTTCTGATTCTTAGGTAAACATGTTATGCCAATTAACTGCTTGTTCATAATTGAGGTGGCTACAAAATGTGAAAAGGGCCTTAGCTATAACTATGATGAAAGTTACCACTATAATCATGTTTGTAAGGCTCATATAAATATATTGAACATGATAGACGATGACAATGATGTTCCCATAGATGATATATCCATTGATATTCCACATGCTACAAATCTCATTCATTGCTTAGGAGGAATAACTTCTGTCAATTATCATAAACTTGCAAGACAAAAGGCCCTAACAATATTTGGCTCAAGGGATACTTCTTAACTCTGTCACTCAATTTCTAGTAGGCAAATAGTCCATATTTGCCTAATGGTTATCAAAACATGTGTCAGCTTGACTTGTAATACAAAATATTCCAAGTGTCAACTTACACCTTGTTAATTGTGAATTATATATTATTTATTGTGTTGAAATTTAGTGCAAATCTCTTATTTTTGTTGTGATTATGCCGAATTATTCTGGAGAAGATAAAAATTTATAAGTATTGAATGAGTGCCACAGCGCCCATAGGCTCAACACAGTAGCATTATCATTAACAATGCCCCAATGCATATTTTTGACATTGTAGTGTCGACCTCTCAGAAATTTAAGAAAAAATCAATGTCATGGCAGATCCAAAGTCTGCGACGCTGATCCAGAAATCAACACTGCAGCATTGGAGTCTAGGATAAATGAGCGTTGAAGCACCGATCATTGCAACACCACAAAGTCAGATTACACTTTCAAGCCTCGCAGTGCTTAACTTTTGCAATGCCGCACTGGAGCAGTTGTCAAAATAAAAGAGCTACATCGACTCAGCCAAAAGATGCACCAGTTAAACCATTAATTGTGCCAGGTCAGCCCAGCACTGCAAATGAGAAAGCATAACAACGCTGAGGCATTAGTTCATTTTATAATGCCATGACGCAACCTTGTCGAGTGTTGCGATACTTAAAGCCATTTATACACTTGTATAAATAGTTTTTCAGTTTTTTTTATTAAGTGCATCATGTCATTTTAGTGGAATCTTATACTTTTTAGTGTCTTCCTTTAGTTCCCCCCTTAGATATATAGTCTAAGGGAGGTTAGAGAAGTGCAAGATACTTTCATTTAGAGGTCTTAGCTTATATTTGTAAGTAATTCTATTGTTGGCGGAAGGAGAGAGGAGAATATCAATTGATCCTCTCGGGTGACATTTATCTTTATTAATTCTCATGTATCTTTTTCTTATATAAATGAAATGAACATGAAGTTGCTTTTTTTGTTATCATTGTCTAGCTAAATTTCAGAATTTTGGGTTAATGATGTAAATACATAACAAGTACTAATAAAGACTCTTTTGCTTTGAATTACTTTATAGATATTTTTAATATCTCATATTTTTAATTTAATACATATAATAATCATGTATGTAGTTAATATCTAGTATGATGTATTGCCTCAATGGAGAAATATTAGAATAAATTAGAGTATTGAAATAAAATATTTGCATACCTAGACATAGGATGTTAAACCTTCTAATATCTATGAAAAAATAAAAATTTTAAAATGGACATTAACTTTCCTTTTCACCCCTATAAGCTAGACAGAGATCTAGGGATGTATTTGATCTGATTCACATCTAAAATTAAGATCCTCATTAGAATAATTATGTTGTCTTGCATTCATTAGTCAAAAATATTTTATTTACATTAGTATATAATTTTCTCACAAGTCTTCATTTTACATTCAGTAGGATAATTTATTTATATTCATTATATAATTTTATTTACATTAGTATTATTGCGAACTAGAATATACGTGGCAGTAGAGTAAAAAATACAACGTCTTAGCAATGTACGTATAACCAGCACACCAACAGATAGTTGAGGGATAGAAACACCGGAAACTTTTTACGTGGAAAACCCGGAATGGGAAAAACCACGGGGCCTGGCCCAGATGAGAAAATTTCACTAAGTTTGGGTTGATTACATAGTTTGATTCGCTCCTTTACTTGAAGACGTTGAAATTACAACAGGTCAAATAGAAATCTGGCGTTGATTGATGAACCGGAGAAAATACAGCAATGATTGAGAAGAGCTTCAGCGTTGATCAGAAAAACTCTGGCAGCGATCAGATGGAAATTTTGGCGAAAGTCAGAATAATCTCCGGTGATGGTCGGCAGGAACTCTGGTGGTGGTCGGCAGGGAACTCTAACGGTGGTCGACAAGAACTCCGATGGTGGTCGGCAGGAACTGCAACGGTTGTCGGTAGGAATTTCGGCAGTGGTCAGAAGGAAACTCCGGCGGTGATCGGCAAGAACTTTGGCGGTGGTCGGCAGGAACTCCAACGGTGGTTGGTAGGAACTCCGGCGGTGGTCGGCAATAACTCCAGCGGTGGTTGGTGGCAAGAGCTCCCAAATTCCTCCCTCCCTTTCCTTCTTCTCTTTTTTTTCACCTTTTTTTCTCATGAGAAGAGTGGGGCTATTTATAGTTTTTTGAGAGTGGCATGACTTGTAAATAAATGGAGGGTCAAGGTCAAAATAGAAGTGGTTTGAATGGATGGTCGATATTGATCCCCTTGATCATGGACCGTTTAATGGTCATTTTAATGCCTTAATGATATCAGAATTCAGTGATCTTGGGCTCGTTGGATTCGTCTCGTCGAGCTGCTCGATTCAACTATAAGCATGTTAGGTTTAGATACTGTTTGGTAATTCAAATTATGATTTGAACCTTCCAAATGAGCTATGGGTCCTTAATTTGGACTCATTTGGGCTCGGATTGGACTGATTTTGGTGTCGTTTGGTTCGTCTTTTCAAGACGTTCAGTTTGACTATAAATTTGTTGAAATTGAAGTTTGGATGATCCCAAATTTAATTTCGAAAGCTTTTAACTCAATTTTGCTTCAAGATTGGTGCCCGATTAAGACGATTTTCGGCGACATAACAAGTATATAATTTTCTCACAAGTGGAAAAAACTCAAAAACATCTATTTTACATTCAGTAGGATAAATTATATATTTAGATTAAGCATAACTAGTTTATTTATAATTAAGCAGAACACTTTCTCGTGGGTTCTACACTCTTTTCTATCACTTTATTACTTGATCAATGCGTATATATACTTGCATATTAGTGGGCCTTCTTATTTTTATATTAAAAAAATCTAAACATATTCATATTGCACACTAGCTAAGTGTGTAAGACACCATTGACCGCATAGTCCAACCCAAGCCTCATCAAGTTTTTAGCACTATTGCTAGGGAAGTAACGTATATATTATAATTTTAAACTATATTATTGAAATAAGTGCATATTTAAATCTCCTTGTATTATGTATCTTTATTTTTGCAGTGTTTATTAAAATTTTGAAAAAGGCAAAAAGTATTTTGTTGATTGTTTAGTTTATCATTTTATTTTATTTCATCATTATTATATACTTAGTAGATCTAGTAAGAAGCTCTTATTGTTTGATTCTGAGATAGCAAGGACACTTAAAAAAATATAAAAAAAAAACAAAACGTATTTGGAGATGTCAAAACCAGTGTAAGATTAGGACCATCCTAGACCGCTTAGAGACTATGCTAACCCTGTAGTAGATGGAATCCACTAGAGTATTAATAGACCTATAATTCAGGCCAGTAATTTTGAACTAAATCCTGTCATAATTCAGATAGTTAAAAATTCTCAGTTTGGGAGAACTCTTATTGAGGATCACAATCTATACTTAACTAGCTTCTTAGAAATATATGTAATATTTGAGTATAATAATGCTCGTGATGATGCTATTAAATTTAGATTATTCCTATTTTTTCTAAGGGTCAAAGCTGAGATATGGTTGAATTTCTTGCCCAGTCTCTATAATCACTTAGAATGAGTTGGCGCAAAAAATTCTAGCTAAGTACTTCCCATCTTAAAACTATCAAACTTAAGAATGATATCACATCTTTTGCCCAGTTCAAGGGAGAGTCAATTTATGAAAATTGAGAGAGATTTAAGAAAATGCTTAGAAAATACCCTAATCATGTTTTACCCAATTGGTTGGTTATTTAGACTTTTTATAACGGATTAGGAGGATCCCTTAGGCCTGTCATCAATACAGCAGCTAAAGGATCTTTAATGTCAAAGCCATATGAGGAAGCATATAAACTAAGTGAGGAAATTATTATAAATAATTTCTAGTGGCCTTATGATAGGGTAAAATCTAAGAGAGTAGTTGGTGTGTATGAATCAGTTGCATTATCTATTTTGACAGCATAGGTAACTATAATTTCTAAAAAGTTAGATATTATTGAAGTTAGAACTAGATCATATAGGCATAATATTTACACTAATCCTTTTGTAGATCAAATTTATAGTGCCTACCATTAGAGCACCACAACATTACCCCTTAGGCCTTGATCAAAGCAATCAATTTAAGAATAGGAAGGCACATTTGAAAGAGGTGGTAATGTAAATGAGAATTCAATTATAGGATCAATTTTCAGCCTATAAAAAAATAAAAAACTAGATAGGGCAACTTACTAGTTTGATCAACAATTAAAAATTAGAATAACAATGCAATAATATCCAGCTTAAAAGTGAGAAAGATTTAGGATACCCTTATAAAAATAAAGACTAATCTCAAAAGGATAGTAGTGTAGAAGAAACTGTAAAAGTCGAACCTCACCTAGCAACCTAAACCAATCCAAAAATTAGTAACCCATTAGGAAGGTTGTAAAGGGACCACCACTATCTTTTCCCCAAAGACTAATAAAACAAAACTTAGATAAATAATTCTCTAGATTCATAGAAGTGTTTAAAAAGTTAACCATCAACATACCCTTTTCTGAAGCCTTAGAGCAGATGGCCACCTGTGATAAATTCAGGAAGGAAATTCTAAATAAGAAAAAGAAGTTAGGAGAGTTTAAAACAATAGTATTAACTAAGAATTATAGTGCTCTTATTCAAATGAAAAATTTTGAAAAATAGAAAGACCTAGGCAACTTCACTATTCCCATGACAATAACACTACATGAAAGCTATGGATTTGCGGTGGACTTTACGACAGATTATTTTTTGTCAAAAATGGCGACGAATTTGATACAAAAATTTTTGGCAATTTTTTGTGACAATTTTTTTGCAGAATTTGACATCATTAATTCACCATAAGCTGAGTTATAATATAAATAAAAAAGCTTTTTGTTGTATTTTATCTCCGCGACTGAGTGGAGAAGGGGGTTGGTTTGTAAGAGGAGCAGGTTCAGATCCCGGGCAAGACATGTGGCGCTGGCAGTCTGGTCAAGTGAGGGCGGGCAGCCACTTAGGCGCGGGTAGCCATCACGCAGGAGCAGGTCAGGCTGGCTCAAGCAGTCGAACAATCAGGAAGGAGTAGGCAACCAGTTAGGAGGGCGACAGGCTTGGGTAGCGGGCAGTCAATCATGTTTGAATTTTTATTTTTTTTCTTTTAAATTCTGCCACAAATCCATTACAAATATGATGCAATTTTTTATGACAGAAAGAAATACACTGCAAATTTGATTTTTTGACGGATTTTTTCTTATTTCGTGATGGATTTTTCAATCACAAAAAGGTGACTTTCCTATAGTGTAAGAGATAAATTTCGTAGTAGAACTATGTGATTTAGGATCTAGCATAAATCTTATATCCTTATCCATTTTCAAATAATTAGATATAGGAGAGGTTCAACCCACCAAACCTTTAGCTTATTAATAGATCTTTTACTTATCCTAAAGGGGTAGTAGAAGATGTCCTTGTTAAGATTGATAAGTTTATTTTTCTTATTGATTTTAATATTTTAGACATGAAAGAGGATAGGGAAATACTAATTATTTTTTAGAGATCTTTCTTAGCAACAGAGAAAGCTGTAATTGATGTTCACAAAGGGGATTTAACCATGAGAATTTAAGATCAAGAAGTGACCATTGATATTTGTAAAATCATGAAAGTCCCTCATGAAAAGAATATATATTGTTTTAGTGTTGATTTGGAATAAACTATAGTGGGGAGCTTTAAGGAAGAATTGTTAGGAAAAAACTTTTTGGAAAAAGACTTTGAGGAAAATGGTGAGGACTTAGGTAAATCTTTTAATCTATTGTAGGTACTATTGAATGTTTAGGGTGAAGTTTGAAACCCTAAATACTCCATATGTGGGTAGAATCTTAAGACCATCTATAGAGGAAGCCCCTATTTTAAAACTAAAAGTTTTACCCAGTCATCTTAAATATGTCTTTTTAGGAAGAGATTCAACTGTGCCTATGATAATTTCTTCGAGCTTGGAAAAAGAACAAGAAGGCAAGTTAATTAGAGTTTTAGGAGATCATAAGGAGGCTTTTGGATGGTCTATTATTGATATCAAAGAAATTATCCCCACACTTTATATACATAGGATTTTAATGGAGGCTAATTATATTCTTGTTGTAGGCTAGAATATAAGCGACGATAGAGTTACAATTTTACGTCTTAGCGTTGCATGAATATCCAGCTCACACACAGAGAACACAATATTTTTTACGTGGAAAACCCGAGAAATGGAAAAATTTACGGGGCCTAGCCCAGTTGAAAATGATTCCACTAAAATTTGAGTAAAGTACAATGGTCTGGCTCATCCTTGAAGATGACCATATTATAAATGCCAATAAAAAGTTTCACAAAAGTCCAGCATCAGGTGGTGGTCCGGCAGCACTCTGGTGTCAAGCAGTAATCTGGTAGTGGCACTTTGGCGTCAGGCGGCACTCTGGCATCTGGTGGCACCTCGTAATCCTTTGATAGTCTGGTGGTGGTTTGACAGAACTCCGACGTCCCTTGGTGGTCTGGCGGTGGTGCGGTAGAACCCATCAGTTGTGCAGAAGAACTTCGATGGTGGTGCGACAGAACTCCGGTTGTGTTCGAGGAGGAGCTGGGCGGCAAGAGTTTTCTTCCTTCTTCTCTCTTGGCTTCAATCCCCCCTTTTCAAGAGGAAATGGGGTTCTTTTTATAGAATTCTTGAGTGGCCTGGCTTGTAAATAAGTGGAAGATCAAGGATAAATTGGGAGTGGTTCGGATGGACGACCAATCTTGATTCCTACAATCATGTACCATTCAATGGACCTTTGACTATCTTAATGATATCATAATTTGATGATCTTAGGCTCGTTGGATTCATCTCGTCAAGCCGCTCGATTCGACTATAAGCATGTCACGATTGAAGACCATTTGGTAACCCAAATTATGGTTTGATCCTTCCAAAAGTGTTTCGAGTCTTTGATTTGGACTCATTTGGACTCAGATTGGGTCGATTTTGGTGTCGTTGGATTTGTGTTTCTAAGACACTCAGTTCAACTATAGGTTTATTGAAATCGGAATTCAGATGGTCTCCGATTTAATTTTTGAAGTTTCCAACTTGATTTTGCCTCGAGATTCGTGCTTGATCGAGACTATTTTTTGGTGACGATAAGTTGCCCCCCTATTTTTGGATGTTGAAACTTGCAAAGTTCGAAAATATATATTTGTACTTCTCTTGAATGTTTGACAGCACAAGTAACAGAAAATGACAAATATAATTTATAATTAATTTGTCCAAATTTACAAATTATTTATTAATAAGTTGACTCTCAATTTTGATATATACAAAATTTAAAAAATAAAGTTTTATAAAATTCTGCATTTATTTTCAACTCTTATTTGTTTATATGATATTAATAATTGGATGATTTAATTATTAAATTATTTATAAAATATACTATATTAAATATCTGTTGATATTTAAATCAATATATAGATCATGATTTAAATGTATTATTAAATTAATATGGATTGGGCTTACCAATGATTATTATACATAATAATTTTTGGTCAATTAATTAATATTTAATTAATATCAATTATATTTAAATTGATATCTTTTATGATGCAATAGTGGTTAATGGTGGAGATCTTAAGGCTTACATTTCCTTAAAGTTTTATAAACTATTGTAGCCTTAGCATAACGTACCCATTATCACATATTATATGATTTGATTCAGCAACGTACCTATGTATTATTTGCGGTCATTTTTATCTATAATAATTTGACATTAAATTGCATCAGTTTATATGCTTTAGCCTTCCGCCTCCGATTTTAGAAAAACTAAAACTTTTATTATCATAGCAGCTATGCCACCTTGTACTTAATATATATTAATATTAATTAAGTTATTATAATTGTAGTATATATTTTGACTTTTTAAATGCCCAAAAATTTCAGAAATTTATGTAATAACTTTTTGAATTCTTATATTTATGTATATGTTAAATGAGGATAATAAATCATTGTCTCTTAAAATTTTCAAAATTATTTATAGAAATTTCTAGAGAGACTTTTAATTTTCCCCTCATACAACTATAAATACCTCCCTTTGTGGTATGACAATTTGCACCTCTCCCTCTCTTCTCTTCTTTCTCAAGCTGAGGCCTTCCCCTAGCTCTGTTCAAATGGTTATCCCATGTTCAGCTCTAGGGTCCCTCATTGAGTAGAAACTTTCTCCTCTTTCTTCATCTCTTTCTATATAGAGATTATGACGGGCGATCACTATCCTTTGAGAGAGCTGATGACCAAATGAGATACACGCCATGCTGCCCAGAATGACAGTGAGAGGGGGTCTAGTAAGGGAGCTAAATCGGATGATGTTGTGTCCACCGTTACTAGCAATTCCTTGATCATCCTTTACAAAAAAAAAATTATTTTCTTAATGACATCGTGGCGAAGGTTCCTAAAAGGTCGGATCGGGCATGTCTTCCTCCACCAGGATATCTGACCATTTTTTAGTCTAGTTTGTGAGCTGGGCTATGATTTCCCCCTCCTCTTAAGCTGATCGATATCTCTACAAGGTGTGGAGTAAGTTTAACCTAGTTTTCACACAGAGCTATGTCGGTGATGATGGGGCTGATTGCATTCTTTAGAGATTAAGGAGCCATTTTGACACCTGATTATCTCTCGCGGATGGGCCAATTCATTATTAATACACAGGGGCGCATAGCATATAGGTCCAAATGGTTAGACATACGTACCTGGGACCCGTTAAAAAGCTGGGCCCATATATTTTTCTATGTAAAAAATGACAAGGGTCTCATAGAGAAATGAGGAAGGATGAAGGACCTACCAGTCCCTTTGCATGTCAGAGAAGAAGACATCTTGAGGATTCTTAACATCCCTGATGTCAAGCATCTTTTATTCGAGGTTCGTTACTTGACCAAATATATTGAAGAAGAGATTCCATTCAAAGTGAGGCTGTCAATTCAAGCTGGGAGGTCAGAGGCAAAGATGTTAAAGAAGTCTTCTAAAGTTCACGAGCCACCTGCCCCATCTTCAAAAGTTCCTTCTAAGCAAAAAAGCGACGATCCTCCGGCTCTACTGAAGAAGAAGAAATTAGAGGGAATTTCAACAAGCACTGGCCAGGTTCTCCCTGACCCTTCCCCTTCTAAGTTGCATGTTCCTAGGGATGTGTTGAAACATCGGTGCCTTGGACGTCGCAAAGCCGATGACTTGGTGAGTAGAGTCTTTTCCCTTATTTTTCACACTTCTTTTTGTGCATCAATTGGAACATTCTCTCATGCACCCTCTTATCTTATTTCAACTATCACGCCGCATAGAGCTTGAGGTTGAGTTTACCCAGACCTTAAATGAGTGGAACTATGAATTTTTGAAGGTCAATTATCTTCAAGGAAAGTACAAGCAAAAGTACGATCATAAGACCAAAGAGGTGAAGGAGCTAGAGGTGGAATTGACTGACTATAGAACTAAATTGGCCAATATCATGACCACTGCTTCTCATAAGAACTAACAAATAGATCAACTCAAGATTAAACTAGTGGAGGCACAAGCAACGATTACACAACTTCTAAAGGATCAAAAGGTCTCTGGAGAGAAGGTAGTGGTACTTGAAGCTGAAAAAAAGAAATCTCGAACTCTTATAATTGAGAAAGATGCCGCTTTATTTGGCTTAGAATCTTCGAGAGTTAACGAAGATTTTAAGAATTCTACAGAATTCAAGACCATCATCCAGGATCACCTTCAGGAGGCTTGGGATCATATATATGATGTAGAGGTGAAGGTCTTGGAGCAGCAGTGCATGGATGAAGGCTTCACCTAGGGTTTTCTGAAGGGAGTTTGACTAGTACAGCGCAAGGCCGGAGTTAAGATTGATGGGCTAACTACTAGCCATACTTCTGAGGATCCTTCTTCAGATTTGGATGGAGCAGAGATTGAAAGCGTGCTGAGGCAGGCCTTTTCTAGTGATGATGAGTCTATAGATGTTGAGTAGTATTTTTCTTAGTGATTATTATGTGTAGGATGTTTGTATCCATATATGTGATCTCTTATGATTAAATAAAGAGTTATTAATATTTTTATCTCAAATTAACTAGTGGAGAATATTTTAGTATTTTTACTCGACTCTGGTGATTTGTTTTAAATGTTGTCTTGGAGCACTTGACTTATCTGAGGCCGTTAGTTATAGCACTCTTAATGCCTTTTAACCTATGTAGAAGAAGTCAGATTGGTTCTCCTTGAGATCAATTATCCAGTGATCGAGATACATCTTTCTTGGATCAAGGATTTAAAGATCTATATGACACCCACTAAGGATGTTTGACCATTCCGAGGTTGTTAATCAAAGCATTGTTTGATGATTTTAATTTGTATGGAAGAGGTCGGATCGAAACCCCCTAAGATTGATTATCCAGTGATTGAGATGCAATGAAGATTGCATAATTCTCAAATCAAGGATCTTAATGTTAGAGTTTACAGTATGTGTGAAATGATTACTATAATTTCTCTCAGAGAAGAAGATAATATAAACGAATAAAATTTCATAATATTAAGCAACACCAAATATCCCTATTATAACTTAGGGATACAAATAATATAAGAATAGAAGATAAATAACACTCAACACTGAAGACATAAAATACTTTTAAAACAAGTAGTATTATTATTCTCTACTAATAATATTTGTGGAGATTTTCTATATTTCAGGTTCGAGGGAGCATCTTTCCCTCAGCAATCTTCAACTTGAAAGTTTTGGGCTTCACCATGGCTGCCACCAAGTAAGGACCCTCCCATAGGGAGGAGAGTTTGTTATGTTGAGGATCTTTTCTTGCTGCCTCGATGCTACGTAGAACTATGTCTCTAACTAAAATATGTTGAGATTTTATTCTTCGATTATAATAACGGGTAACTCTTCAGTGATATGAAGCAATTTTAAGCATCACCACATTTCTTACTTTCGGAAGGAGATCTAAATTATTTTGGAGCTTCTCCTCATTATTGCTAAAGTCAAAAGTTTGAATTCTAGGACTTAGAATTCCAATATTGATGGGAAGTACTGCTTCTGTGCTAAAACAGAGATTATACGAAGTTTCTCCTGTTGGAGTTCTGGTGGTGGTACGATAAGTCTAAAGAACATTCGGGAGTTCATCAGCCCATTGCCCCCCAGCCTTTCCTAGGCATGTCTTTAGCCCTTTCAGTATAGTACGATTTGTGACCTCTGTTTGCCCATTTATTTGAGGACGGCCAACAGCTGTATGCACTAGTTGAATACGAAGATCTTTACAGAACGTCATAAAAATCTTCCTGGTGAATTGAGTTCCGTTATCAGTGATAACTTTAGTTGGGATGTCAAAACGACATATTATGTTCTTCCACAGGAATTTTTTAGAATTAGCTTCAGTAATTTTTGCTAGTGGTTCTGCCTCCACCCATTTGGTGAAATAATCTACAACCATGATTATGAACTTTTGTTGTCCGGTGGCTATAGAAAAAGGACCCATTATGTCGATCCCCCACTGGGCAAAAGGTCAGGGACTTTGTAGTGATGAGATCTCCACGGCTAATGAATGGGTAAGGTTGGCATGTAGTTGGTAATTATTACTCTTTTATATAAATTCCAATGCATCTTTTTTCTTCATGGGCTAGTAAAATAAATGCCTCATGATTTTATTGGCTAATATCCTTTCCCCCAGATGCTCTCCGTATATGCCTGAATGAACCTCTCGTAGCACATAATCAGCTTCCAAAGGTGGGAGACACTTGAGGTACGGCCCTGTGAAGGCTCATTTGTATAACTCTCCATTAGCAATAGTGAAGTTTGGTGCTTGCCTTCGAAGTTGAATTGTCGCTGTTGAATCTTCAAGGAGTATGCCATCTTATAAGAAAAGATAAAATAAGATCGATCCAGGAAGCTTCCTTCGGTTCATCAATCAATTATATAACCCATGGGCCTTGGGCACTTGGGAAATAAATATCCTCGATATATTTTCTCTTGAAGATGTCACCAGTTATCAAAATAGCTAGTTTAGAGAGAGCATCTGCTCGTGCATTCTGCTCCCGGAGGATATGGATAATTTGATGCTAGGTAATTTGGGCCAAAAGTGATTTTGCTATGTTGCAGTACTGGGCCAACAGTGGGTTGTGGATGTCAAACTCCCCCTCCACTTGAGAGGCGACCAATTATGAATCAGTATGAATCACCAAGTTATGAACTTCATAATCGATTGCTAGTCATAATCCTGCGATAAGGGCCTCGTATAAAGTAACATTATTTGTTGCAAAAAACTTCAGTCGAAGTCTGTACTCGAGAGTAGCTTGTTGTGGAGAGATCAATAGAATTCCAGCACCAGCACCATAATTACAAGAAGCTCCATCGACGTATAAGGTTCAACTCGGGGAGGAAGGAGAAGTAGCTAGTGGTTCATCAGAAGTAGGATTGGTACATTCGACCATAAAATTCGCTAATACTTGTGATTTGATGTCAGGTTTAGGAAGAAAATGGATGTCAAATTCTCTGAGTTCTACTGACCATTTGATTAATCTTCTAGATGCCTCAGGCTTTTGAAGAATGCTCCTCAGGGGTAGATTTGTCTAGACTCTAATGGTATGGGCCTGAAAATAAGGACGTAATTTTCTAGCCGAGAAAACTAATGCCAAGGCTGTCTTATCCGCCAATAGGTAACGCACTTCTGTCTCAGAGAGTACCTTGCTAATATAATAAACATGGCATTGAACATCATTCTCCTCTCGAACTAAGACTGAACGTATGGTATGCGAAGAGATAGCCATATAGACATACAACATTTTGAAAGTACGAGATGCGCCAAGAGGGGGGGGGGGGGGTGAATTGGTATTTTAAAAAATTAACCCTAAACAAGAGTTCTATTTTTTGTATTTTTTAAAAGGATAACTTAACGAGTAAAGTGCGGAAGCAAGCAAAACTTTCACAACGATGATATTGGTGATACAATTGTAACTTTCACAATACAAGATTTAAAATATGATTTTTCACCAAGCAATTTAAAGAACTAATTAACTGCATGAAAAATAAAGTACGGTAAAATGGAAAAAGCACACCAGAGATTTTTATAGTGGTTCGGTCACTTGACCTACGTCCACTCCCTGGAGTCCTCTACTCCGGGATTTGCACTAGTAAAAGTTGACTCTCCTTTTGCTCCGACAGTAAGGCGGAGAAGCCTTTACAATACTCACTTTTACCTCCCCCAATGCGGCGGAATACCAAACGCTATGTCACCCCCCTTATGACGGTAGTGGACCTTCTCCTTTTTCTCCCTCCTGGAGATGGCAGAGTACCTTGACGATGTTGATCTTGAAGCGTCTCTTCCCTCCAGAACTTTCCCGAGACTCCCCAAAGCCATAAGAGGCGCAAAGCATGCAGCTAGCTTGAGCCACCGTGTGATCCCCTCACACTACTTCTCCCTCACGCTCAAGCTCACCTTCACCTTCCTCTCGCAAGCCTTGGATCTCTCCAACGAAATACTTCTCCTTTAAGAGTCACTTCCTCTCTCAAAGCCTCTCATAGCAAGAAGATATATCAATAACCCTTTCATAAAAATTTTAAGTTATTTTTATATCAGGCTTCAGAAAACCCTAAAAATTTCAACTTTGCATCTATGTTCGTACAGTATGATATATAATCATACAGTACAATCAGTTCAAGTACAGATTCATCCAGTACGAGCATAGACGAACAGTTCTCAAATTTCATGCATTTCATACTATATGATCTGTATATCGTATAGGACGATCATGTTGATTTCTACTGTTTGTACAGGACGATCTGTGGGATGATCCCTGGGATGAGAAAATTCATCTCTATCAATCGTCCAGCACTCCACTAGTCGTACAGTACGATTAGTTCATTTCAGGCTATCGTCTAGGATAAATAGAACAAAAAACCTTAGTTTCATCTTGTACGATATGAAATCATCTCTGTCTATCGTATGGTACGATATATTATCGTACAAAATGATCTACTTTAAATAAGAAACCAATGTTTATTTCCTAATTACGGGAGATAATTTTGGTAAGTATTCAATTAATTGTACCGTACGATCTGGATCGTACAGTACAAATAGTTCAAAGAATCAAAATTATACACTTACCAAACTTATTCTGGCGGCTAGGTTTTTCAATTGGTTCTCATCATACAGTACGATAAAAATCATACGGTACAATTAGATTACAAAGATAATCATCTGAAAAATAGCCGTTAGCCTGAGATTTGATGATTAATCGTACAGTACGATTGAAAATCGTACAGTACGATTATTTTTAAACAAAAATTTTAAACATGAAAAAACTCTCCCCTTGTGTGTGTGCATGGTTGCTCCTTTCACATACATGCTTCTGTGGCAGACTCAAGAAAGAAAAAAAATAAAGAAATTAAAAATTACAGAAATTTCAACATCCTATTCTACCCGGTTTGAGTCTCCAGCAACCTTGAGCAGTATGCATCTGACCTGAAATGTTAGTGCTCATATATAAGGATAAACATTTGTAATCTTAAGGAAGTTCATATAGATTCAGTAAGCGTAGTTGTCACTATTAAAATCAAGTGCTCGAGATCCTAGATTTCAACACATTTCACCAGGTACCAGCTTTGAGAGTAGTGAAGGGGAGGCTAGATAACTTTGAAGTTGTTCAAAAGCCTCTTGGCATTCATCTATCCACTAGAACCCTGAGTTACGGGTTCCTCTCAGTATTTTGAAGAAAGGCGAGCATTTGTCGCCCGATCGGGCCAAAAATTAAGAAAGGGCTACAATTCTTCTGTTCCGACGTTGGACTTCCCTGATATTTCTTGGGGGTATCATATCTCTCAGTGCTTTGATCTTCTTAGGATTTTCCTCGATTCTGTGGTGGGTAACCATGAATCCTAGAAATTTTCTTAAAGTGACTCTGAATGTGCAGTTGGAAGGATTGAGGCGTATGTCGTAGGATCGAAGATGATAGAAGTATTATTCTAGGTCAGAGATATGTTGTGATCTTTCAAAACTTTTAATTAGCATATTATCCACATATACTTCCATAGTATGTCCTATAAGGTCTCTAAATACCTTATTCATAAAACGCTGATATGTGGCCCTAGCATTCTTAAGCCCGAATGGCATAACACGATAACAATATAGTCCCTTGACTGTTTGAAATGTTGTTGCTTCCTCATATATGGGATCCATCCTTATATGGTTGTATCTAGAGTAAGCATCCATAAAGCTCAGCATTTGATGCCCAGAGGTGGCATTGACCAGTTGGTTAATACGCGAAAGCAAAAAACGATCCTTCGGGCAAGCTTTATTAAGGTCTGTATAGTCCACACACATTCTCTAAGCTCCGTTAGCTTTCTTGACCATGACAATATTGGCTAGACAGGTGGGATAGTGCACTTCCCGTATGAATCCTGTTTTGAGGAGTTTGTCAACTTCCTTCTCGATAGATTGCTGGTGATCTGGTATAAAATTTGATTTCTTCTGGATAATGGGCTTACACATTGGATTTACTTTGAGGGAGTGCATAATTACTTCTGGGTTGATTCCCAGCATGTCGACTATACTCCATGCAAAGATATCTTGGTTTGTACGTAGAAAATCTATGTATTTTTCCTTCTCTTCCTTTGAGAGTAATGATCCAATCTGCACCATTCTGGTAGGGTACTGTTGACCTCATTTTTGTATGAGGTTAGTAGGACCAATCCAGACCTTAGAATCTTTCCAATCTTTAGGATCAATCTTGACCCTAGGATCAATCTGATCTTAGGTCAATCCGGACCTTAATATCAATTCAGATTCAAATCAACTTAATCCCATATTAATTTTAAACTCAACTTAATTAAACTCAAGATTAATCTAAACTCTAGGATTCCCCTAGATTCCAAACCTTAGGATCTACTCTAGACCCTAGGATTTTCCCAGACTCCATATCCTATGACCTATTCTAGCCCCTAGGATTCTTCATAGACCCTAGATCGTAAGATTCCTCTAGATCCTAGACCTTACAATTTCTAGATCCTAAGATTCCTCTAGATCCCAGGATTTCTAGATCTTAAGGTTATTCTAGACCCCAGACCCTAGGACCTCTAGACTCTAGGATCTTCCTAGACTTCAGTCCTTAGGATCTACTCTAGACCCTAAGATTCCTCTAGATCAATCTAGGTCTTAGGATTCTTCTAGACCTTAGATCTATCCAGACCTCAAATCTATTCAAACTCCAGACCAACTCAGACTTTAAATTAACCTATTCAAAATCTAAATCAATCCAGATCTCAAGATAATTCTAGCTTATAATCAATCTAGACTTTTGTTCAATCTGAATCTAAGTCAATCAGAATTTCAAATCCATTTTGATTTCAAACTCATTCAAACTTCAAATTAATCTCAATCCTAAGCTAATCTAGATCTATTCAATCTCTAGATTAATCCAGGCCCCAGATCAGTATAATCTAAGACTAACCTAGATCTTAGATCTATCTAAATCTTAGAATCATTCTAGAATCCAAAACTCTAGGATCTTCCTAGAATTCAGACTTTAGGATCTACCTAGACTTTAGATCTATCTAAATCCTGAATAAATCTAGGCCTTAGATTAATCTATATTTAAATCAATCTTAACCCTAGATCTATTTAAACTCCAGACATCAAATTAATTCAAATTCCATATTAATCCTGACCCCATACCTTTTCAAACCTCAAATCCACCCAGATTCTAATTAATTCAAGCTTCAACCAATCCTGCCCTTAGGATCAATTTAGATCCTTAGTCAATCTTGATTCAAATTATTCTAGACCTTTGATCAGTTCAAATATCAAAACAATCCAGACTTCAATCAATTCAAATATCAAATCAACTCAATCTTTGATTAATCTAGGCCCAGATATGCCTAGGTTCTAAATCTATGTATACCTTAAGATTCTCCTAGATCAACCCATGACTTTAAGATCTATTCTAGATACTGGGATCCTTTTAAGATTCCAGACTTGTGATCTATTGAGGTCCTAGGATCATTCTAAACTCTAGACCCTAAAATTCCTTATAGACTTTAGATCTTAGATCTACCTAGAGCCTAAGATCATTTTAGATCCTAAACTATAGGATTTCTAAACCCTAGGATCCATCTAGTTCCTAAACCTACTTAGTCCTTAAGATCAACCCAGACTTCAAACCTATCCAGACCCTAGGCTAGATCTTAATTTAGCTTTCAAACAACTCTCCAAGCAAAATTCAATCTTTTAAACTTCAATCAACTCCATACTTCACCCAAAATCAATCCAGATTTTAATGCTCAATTAAACCTCATATCAACTTGACCTCAAGTTAATTAAGATCTCAAATCACTTTTCAAGCCTTAATCAATCCTGACCTTAGGATCTATTCAGATCCTTGGTCAACCTGCCAATCTAGACTTCAATCCAAGTTTTAAACCCTTAACTCAATTACACCTTAATTTAATCTTCAATCAAGCTTCACTTCAACCCTCAATTAAGTTTTAACTTGATATTTAGTTAATTGTCAATCAAACCATAATTAAATTGATCACCCAAACTTCAATCATTCAATTTAATTAATCAAACTTCAAGCACTCAATATTCAAAACAAACATTTATCTTCTACAGACTTGCATTGCAGTCAGATACCTCAGTGCATTGTCTTACATAGAATGCTCACCCTCTGATCTAAATCAGAATTCCAATCACTTCACTAGGAGTTTTATATATCTGAATACTCATCATGAATGAATGAGTCGTTGGTTAGTATGATCTAATTCAATTAGCTTAACCTAGCTCAGCTAATTATACACCCTAATTACTTCTAATTGATCACCAACTTGGTCCCGAACCCCCCAAACTTTTTTGAATCATTCTCCTAGTGACTTGAATCCAACTGATTATCTTGGCCCAGTCACCAGTTGGCCTTGTCAACTAGACGTAAACTTAGTCAAATCCAATCCACTTGGTGAAAGTTCGATAGGGATGTTAAGCCCTAGTGAACTAGTCCCAAGGCTAACCAAGAGGGGGGGTGAATTGGTTATTTAAAAATTTCACAACAATAATGAAAATCTTTTTGATACTTAGCAGCGAAAACAAGTAATCAAGAACGAAAGGATCAATCATAGATATTCACCAAAGTAGTTAATATCAGAAAAGTAAAGTGCAAAACTGAATCAGAAAAAGCAAAACAGATTTTATAGTTGTTCGGTCAACTTGACCTACGTCCACTCCCTAGAGCCTCCCCTCCGGGTATTGCACTAAACAGAAAGTGACTCTCCTTTTGCTCCCACAGCAAGGCGAAGAAGCCTGTACAAAAATCTCCTTTCCACCACACGGTGAGGCAGAGAACCCAACGTCCTTTTGCTTCCTCCTGAAGCAGGCAGAGAACCTTTGAACTCCTTTTGCTTCCACCTGAAGTGGGCAGAGAACCCTCGAACTCCTTTTGCTTCCACATGAAGCGGGCAGAGAACCCCGGATCTTCTTGCCGACGATCCTCCCACGACGAACACCAACTAGACGGAAGACGACGAGTGGAGAAGATGACTCTGATCCTTGCTTGGAGAAACCTTAGTGAATCCCTCACTAACTCCCCCTCACAAGATCCTCTCTCTCTCTCCAAACTCTCTCTCTCTAGGGTTTCTCTGGGAAGAAAAGTGGCAAAAGATTTTTCTTGTTTCAAGAAAAAGTTCTTTTATACGAGGGCTTAAAATTTGCCCTAAATCTCAACTGGTCGGCAAGAATCATCCAGGATGATCGATAGATCATCCTGTACGATCAGTTCAAAATCAGCTGCATCAGCCTGGATGATCTGGCTCTTCTGGACGATCAGTAGAAAAAATTATTCATATCGTTCTGTACGATCCTGCGATCGTCCGGGATGATTAGTGCAAATCGAGGAATATTGTCCAAAAGACAGTTCGGGTCGTCCAAAGAAACTTATGCTGGACGACCAAAAAATGACTTGATCGTCCAGGACGATACGGGTATCATCCTGTACGATTAGTATAAAAAGTGCCCAAATCCTCCTGTGCACAGTTCGGGTCGTACAGCTGAAATGTACTAGACGATCATGATCGTCCGGGACGATCCTACGATCGTCCAGGATGATATGATCGTATCAATCAAAAATAAATTGATTTCCTTAATTACCAGATTAAATTAGGCATGATTATACTAAATTGTCCAGGACGATACACGTATCGTCCGGGACGATCAGACAAAATAACTTAAAATAAAAACTTGCCTAACTCAATCTGGCGGCTGAGAATTTCTGATTTGAGCATATCATCCCGTACGATCCAAATATCGTCTAGGATGATCTACTTAATCAGACCTTCTTAACCTGGTCGCCCTAATTAGGGTTTCTATTTTTACTGGATCGTCCAGGATGATGTGAATATCGTCCAGGACGATATGAATAAAAAAATGAACAGAAACTCTTACTCACTCAAGTTCTCCCCCTGAGTGTGTGTGTGCAAGGTTACTTAGCTAGGGGATCAGTTACATTATAATTGACTCAAGAAAAAGAAAATCAGTACATTGGACACACTTGGACCCGATCTTGAGTTGGCTTAAGTGGCGCGTGGTCTTTTGTGCCTGAAATGGATTAGCCAAGCAAAGTACACTGGAAACATGTTTGTCATCATCAAAACCAAATTTGCAACAATCTCCTCCTTTTTGATGATGGCAAATATTTGTACAATAGTTGGAAAATAACATTAACTAGGAGATTAAAAAAGGAAAATATTTTTTTTTTCACTGAACTAAATCAATACAGGAAACATAACACATAACAAAAACTAAAACGACTACAACTGACTTCCCCTTTTGACATCACAAAAAGGAGGAGGGTAAAACAGAACACTAAAACATAAGTACAAAACATAAAGGAAAAATAACTACAAAATAGAAAACTAGAACAGAGGCGGATCCTGATCGGAAGAAGGAGGTGGTGGTGGTGGGTTGAAGTAGTTGTGAATGGCCTCAAAGTGGGCTCCGATCTAGGTAATGTCCTGGTCATGCTGCTGTTGCTGCTGCGCAGCATAGTCAGTGAAGCGCTGGACGTCCTCGGCGTGCTGCTGCTCCTGGGTAGCCACCTAGGAGTCAAATCTGGCCTCCCACTGATCGAAGCGCTGCAGCAGGTGGTCAAAGGGAGAGGCAATGTGAAGGGGAGCAGGTGCCTCTGGTGCAGTAGGAACTGGAATGGCCTCTTCCTCCTCTTCCTCAACATCCAGGGCGGGCTCCGGATGTAGTCGGGTGCTGTGTAGGACATGGAAGGAATTGTTGGTGAGGAAGGAAGGAGGGACATCTGGAGCTGTGGGATATTACAGGTCATATTTAGTTTCAAGGGAATAGGCAATGATATGTCCTAAGGCTAGATTTGGACGACGACGATGACCTGGATCCCGAATAGTGGTGAGATACTCGAGGTACCGGATAATAAGATCAGATGCATTAAATTTCCTATGGGCCAGGATGTAGTAGGTGGTCAAGGATAGTAGTGGGGTGATGTGAATTCAATCCCCCGCCTTTGGAACGACGGAGGAACGAAGGACATGTTGAATTGTCCTGGCGTCCTTAAGAAGTGTAGTGCAGGCATTGTCATGATAAGGGGCATTTGTATTGCGAAGGAAATGATTGGCGACACTCCAATTATAGTCAGGGTCGGTGATGAGGGTGTGGAGTTTGTCGCTAGTGACAGAAAGTTGGAGGATTTTATGAAAGTCCTGGTAAGTGAGTTTGATAGGGCGCTGATATACATAAGAGCGGAGGGTGGAATAATCAGTCGAAATCTGCAAGTTTGCAAAGAAAATACGAAGAAGTTCCGAGCTAAAAGGAAAGGCGAGAGTCATGATGAAGGTGAGGGAGGTGTGTGCGAAGAGGTCAAGGACAGGAAAAGTAAGAGTGTGGGGATTTACAATTTTTGACGGTGTAATCCCCACTTCACAATATCGCTCGTAGGCAGCCTGAACGGCTGCATTGGGGAAGCGAGGATCAAGAGCCGCCCGGTTGGAGCTTGCCCCCATTTGACGGGAACGTTTTCCACCAGCCATTAGAAATCAAAAGTGTAGGGAAGTAGAGGAAGAGTGGAAGAAAAAGTGTGGAAAATCTTTAAGAAAATTGCTGTTTATATAAAAAATGACCTGATCGTCCCGTACGATCGCGACATCGTCTAGGACGATAGGGGCATTTATGTCGTCCTGGACGATTGGTCAAAAAAGCGGTCAGATCGTCCAGGACGATCAGATATCGTCCAGGATGATTAGACACAGGCGATCGTCCCGAGGAGTCAGGCTGGACGATCATTGACGAAAAGGTATCGTCCAGGACGATTAGGTGGATCATCTCGGACGGTGTGCAATAAGTGTGTTGGACGGGCCGAATTCCAATCGTCCAGCGGCTGACACATGGATCGTCCAGGATGATGAAGTGGATCGTCCAGGACGATGGACAATAATTGGTGCAATTCCAACCGTTTGATCAGATCAGGAAGATATGGATCATATCATCCAGGACGATGTAAGGATCGTCCAAGACGATCACCAAAAATTGAAGTTTTTTAGCAGCAGGAGCAGTGTGGGGATGATTTTGAATGAATCATCCAGGATGATATTGGGATCGTCCAGGATGAAAAGGATCGTCCAGGACAATAGGGGTATCATCCAGGATGATCTGAAGAAAATAGAAAAAGATGGAGGATAGAGGTGACAGATCAGGATCCCAAAAATACAATCACAAAATTAAAACAAAACAAAAACGAATAAAACTCACAGCAAAAATACATAAAAGCAACATTTTTTTTGATCAAGCTGCTCAAGGAAATTAGAATTTTTACTTCATTATAGATCCAAAAACCAATAAGAAGATGATTGACAGCGCTGAAATCCAGAAAAGGTTGGAAAAAATCAACTTTCGTAACTCCGATCCCGGGCACCTTATCGATGCAAGCCTCTTTCAAAACAAAAATCTAATTCAGAAGAAAAGAAATTAGATTTGAAAAGAGATCCTTTCAAGTCTCGTTCCAGAAAAATATCTAATATAATAGTGTTACAAAGTAAAAACTCAAAAATCAGGATTTTCAAACATAAGCTTTTGAAAGTATAAGCGGCACACGGATTTTTCTAAGACCTTTAACGATCTGAAAGGAAAGAAAGCTTGGTTGGGCTCATTTTGTGCCTCTTTTTCAATTTATTTGGCACTTTGCACATCTTTTCATTTTTGATACACTTTGTGTACCTTTTAGTTGGCGATTTTTCACATCTTTTCAGCTTTGGGCTCATTTTATGCCTCTTTTTCAATTGATTTGACGCACTGTGCATCTTTTGTAAGCTTTCTTCTTTTCATAATCGTTAAATAGTCTCAGCAGTGAAATTATCTTCCAGACATAGGAGATGACTCTACACAATATAGAAGAATGATTCACAAAATAAAAGCCATACATCATATGATAAATGCAATCACTTGGTTTAGAAAATCAAACTAATGACTCAAGACTTTGAAAACACTATTGATATGAGGTAGATTACTGTAAGAAGATAAAATAATCTCTATTTCAAATACTAACATCTAAATTTTGAAGAGGATTTTTATTCAAAAGAAACTATACACCAGTAAAGGAGTTAGAGGAAGAGAAACAATCATCAATGTTTCTTCCCTTTAACAGATTCAGTGGAATCAATCACTGCTTACCAGCTTCCAAATAAAAATAAGGTAAAACTCCCAGTCAGAGATTCAGATTATCAGAAGTAGTGAGTGGTGATCAGATTTTAAAAAGCATAAGACAGTAAGTGCAAGATATGAACCAGTGAATAAAAAGCAGGTAGAAAAAACACATCAAAGCAAATCCTCAAATCAAAATAACAGCAAGGCTAAAACAGAAATCAGCAGAAGAAATAAAATCAATTGAAAGCAAATAATCAAACCAAAAACTAAATAACAGAAAACAGAATAACAATCAGAAATCAACAGTCATCAGAATCAAGCATTTATATCAATCACTCCTAATCTGGTTCTCAAAATGCTGAATGAGTCAAAGGCCAGTGGTTTAGTGAATATGTCAGCCAGCTAATTTTCAGTTGCTACATGATGTAGCTCAATGTCCCCTTTTATCACATGGTCCCTAATGAAGTGATGCCTTATATCAATGTGTTTGGTCCTAGAATGTTGGATTGGATTCTTAGAGATACAGATGGCACTAGTATTATCACACAAAACAGAAATTATGCCAATAGGCAACCCTAAATCCAAGACTTGTTGCTTCAACCAAAGAACTTGGGCCACACAACTCCCTAAGGCAATATACTCAGCTTCAGCAGTGGAAAGTACAACTGAGTTCTATTTTCTACTGGACCAGGAGACTAAAGACTGTCCTATGAATTGACAAGTTCCAGAGGTGCTCTTTCTATCCACCCTACACCCTGCAAAGTCAGAATCAGAATACCCAAGGATCTCAAAGGAGGTGATGTGCCTAGGGTACCAGATTCCTAGGTTTGGGGTCCCTAAAAGATATCTAAGAATTCTCTTAACAGCAGTAAGGTGGGACTCTTTAGGATCAGCCTGAAACCTAGCACAAATGCAAACACTAAACATGATATCAGGTTGGCTAGCAGTCAGGTAAAGCAGTGATCCTATTATTCCTCTATACTTCTTCTGATCAACAGATTTTCCACTTGAATCCTTATCTAACTGAACGGAGGAGGTCATGGGAGTATTGATTGGCTTGGCTTTATCCATTTCATACTTCTACAAAATAACCTTAGTGTATTTAGATTGATTGAGAAAGGTTCCATCATCCATTTTCCTTATGCTAAACCCCAAAAAGTAGGACAATTCTCCCATCATACTCATCTCAAACTCTTTACTCATTGTTTTAGAAAACTCATCACATAAATATTTATCAGAAGATCCAAAAATTATATCATCAACATATATCTGCACAATGAGTAAGTCATCTCCTAATCTCCTCAGAAAAAGGGTGGTGTCTACGCTCCCCTTAACAAACTCTCTTTCTAACAGGAATGTGCTAAGCCTCTCATACCAAGCTCTGGGTGCCTGTTTCAATCCATATAAGGCCTTTTTTAATTTATAAATATGATTTGGATATTGGGAACTCTCAAAACCTGGGGGTTGTTCTACAAAAACATCTTCTTTTATTACCCCATTCAAAAAGGCACTCTTGACATCCATTTGAAACAGCTTAAATATCTTATAATAGGCAAAGGCTAGTAGCACTCTAATGGCTTCCAATCTAGCTACAGGGGAAAAAGTCTCCTCAAAATTAATCCCTTCTATCTGATTATACCCCTTAGCCACCAATCTTGCCTTATTTCTCACCACCACACCAGAATCATTCATTTTATTTTTAAAGACCCACTTGGTTCCCACAATACTTTGATTTCTAGGTCTTTCTGCTAACTCCCAAACATCATTCCTTACAAATTGATTCAATTCTTCCTGCATAGCTAAAATCCAAAACTCATCCGACAAGGCTTGATTGATGTTGGTGGGTTCAGTCATTGAAATAAAGGCAGAATGGTTTACTTCTTTCCTAAGCCCATGCCTAGTTCTAACACCTTCATAAGGGTCTCTTAAGATCAGTTCTTTAGGATGACTAGAAGAGTATCTCCAATCTCTAGGCAAACTGGTTTGAGGCTCTACCCTTTCCTCCAGATTTGTATTTCTAACCCCTTGGGTAACCTCAACAATCTCTTCATCTTCTACTTCAGATCTAGACTCCTTAGGATCAGATTCATCAAACACTACATGGGTTGTTTCTTCCACCACCAAAGTCCTCTTATTGAACACCCTAAAGGATTTCCCCTCACTTGAATATCCTAAGAACACTCCTTCATTAGATTTGGGATAAAATTTTCCTATGGGTGACTTTCCGTTGTTCAGAATGAAAACCTTACAGCTAAAGACATGGAGGTGGGACAGATTTGGAGTTCTACCCTTAATGATCTCATAAGGTGTCTTGTTCAGTTTGACTCTCACATTCACCATATTCAGCACATAATAGGCAGTGTTCACCGCTTCAGCCCAAAAGTATTTTGGAAGTGAATACTTGGCAAGCATGGCTCTAGCGGCTTCCACTAAGGTCCTGTTCTTCCTTTCAGCTACCCCGTTCTGCTGAGGGGTCCTAGGAGCTGAAAAATTGTGACTAATCCCTTGCTCCTCACAGAAACTTCCAAATCTTCCATTTTTAAACTCCCCTCCGTGATCACTATGGATGGTAATAATCTCACATCCTAACTTCTTCTGAATCCAAGTAGAGAAAGATCTAAACTCATCAAATGACTCAGATTTATGTGACAAAAATTTCACCCAAGTGAACCTCGAATAATCATCTACAATCACAAACCCATAGACTCTCCCCCCTAAGCTGGTAGTGCTAATGGGTCCAAAGAGGTCCATGTGAAGAACTTCTAAAGGTCTAGAGGTGCTAATGTCCTTAACAGAGTGAAAGGAGGACTGGACTTGCTTCCCTAACTGACAGGCATCACACAGGTGATCCTTAGTGAACTTAAGCTTAGGCACACCTCTAACTAAGTCCTTTTGGGTGACTCTTCTAAGGGTTTTCATACTAGCATGACACAATCTCCTATGCCATAACCAAGACTCATCAGCAGCAATTTTTAAGCAAATTGAATTAACAGATTTAATACAACTTACATCCAGCTTGTAGACATTATTGATCCTTTGCCCCTGTAAAATAACTTTATCATTTAAGCTTAAAATGCAGCCAGTAGGCAGGAATTTGATGCTGTATCCCTTATCACATAGTTGACTGATGCTCAGTAAGTTGTGTTTCAGTCCATCTACAAGCAAAATATTATCAATCATAAAACTCTTTGAATCACCAATTATACCTGACCCTACCACCTTCCTGGTGGTGTTATCTCCAAGTGTAACCTTGCCTCCAGCCCTGGCCTCTAGCGATATGAACTAATTTACATCTCCAGTCATGTGTCTAGAATATCCACTGTCCAGGTACCACATGCTCTCACGAGGTCTTGTGTGAGAGAACTCCTACAAAAATATCAAACGTCAGTCTTAGGAACCCAAACAGGTTTGGGTTCCTTCTTATGAAAGAAGAATGCATTGTATGCATGTTGTGCTGTGAAACAGGCAATTTGGGTCTCCACACCCAATGTGTACTACGGTGAACAGTGCAGGCGTGAGAAATGTGCCCTAACATGCCACATGAAAAACATCTAACACCAGGAAAAGGGTTAACTAATCTACGTGGGTGATAATGCCTCTTCCTAGATGTATATAAAACATTCTTTGATGAACTTGCAATAGATTTTTCAAAAGGTGGCGGTGCATAAAACTGTTCAAAAGTAGGTGGTTTTTTGTTCTTTTCAAAAGCAGCAATTTTCACTCTAAAAAATTCATTCTCTTTAGTTAAGCTTGCAATTTCAAAAGTTCTTGCACTTTCATTACTTTCTAAATCACATGCCATATCATTCAATTTCTTAAAAGCAACATCTAATTCAACATGCGATGTTTTCAACGAATCATGCTCAGAAACTAAATCAGAATATTTTTTGTTCAATTCATCAAACTCATCAAGCAAAGACATGTGATTGGAATCAAGTGTGGAATGATCTTTAACTACAGAATCATGCGCTTTTTGCAAAGTCAAATAATCTAATTTCAAACTAGCATGAGTTTTCTTAAGCTTCCTATACGATGTATGAATTTTTTCAGAAACTTCAAATAATTGATCATAAGTAAGCTCACATACCTCTTCCTGGTCTGACTGACCAGGGTGATCATCAGCCATCAGACACAAGTTTGTTTCCTCCTCTTCAGCTTCAGTCTCAGAAGAGTCGGATGTAGAGTCTGCCCAAAACGCCTTCTGCATCCGCTTCTTGTCCTTTCTGAACTTTGGTTTCTCCTCACCCTTCTCCTTGCTTGGATGGGCTTTAAGTGTAGGACAATCAGCCTTAATGTGTCCAGGCTTCCTGCATTCAAAACATACAGTATCAGATGAACCCTTAAAATTTTTACTGGACTTACCCTTGTTTCACTTCTGATAGTTGTTATGTTTCTTCCTTAGAAAGCTTTTGAATTGCCTAGTGATTAAGGCAACATCATCGCTATCAGACCCGGAAGTGCTAGAATCACTCTCGTTGGCCTTCAGTGCCACTATTTTCTCCTTCTTTCGTTCACCTGCATCAAGTTGCCTTTGGTTCACCTCTTGCTCGTAAGCAATGAGTGATCTAAGTAAGCTGTCAATAGAGTAAGTATTTAAATCTTTAGATTCAGTGATCGCAGTAATCTTAGCATCATATGAGGAAGGAAAACATCTAAGAATTTTGTTCACTCTTTCATAGTTAGTAAGTTCTCTACCTAAAACATGCAAAGAGGTAACAATCTGAGTGAACCTTGTGTACATTTCTGAAATAGTCTCACTAGGTTTCATGTGAAAAAGTTCGTAATCATATAACAAGATATTTAACCTAGACTGTTTGACTTCAGTTGTACCTTCATATATTATACACAATCTACCCCAATTTCTTTACCCATTGTACAAGTAGAAACACACATATAGTCTTCAGATTTTAAAGCACAAAAGAAACAGTTCAAACATTTTGCATTTAACTGTGCTAAATTACGATCATCAAAAGTCCAATCTGTAAACGGAAGTTCAATTTTCACATTGTTAATCAATCTAAAAGGTGGTTCGTATCCATCCTTAACTAACATCCACATGCGATAGTCAATCGATTGATGCGTATTTTCCAAAAGTCAAAAGGAATATTAGCAAACAACGGTGGTCTTGTAATAGAAAAACCTTCAGCAATATTATGATTGTTACAATTAGCCATGGATCAAATTCAAAAGTTTTTAAACCTAAATTTTGAATCCCTCTCTGATACCACTTGAAAGTTCGATAGGGATGTTAAGCCCTAGTGAACTAGTCCCGAGGCTAACCAAGAGGGGGGGTAAATTGGTTATTTAAAAATTTCACAACAACAATGAAAATCTTTTCGATACTTAGCAGCGAAAACAAGTAATCAAGAATGAAAAGATCAATCACAGATATACACCCAAGCAGTTAATATCAGAACAGTAAAGTGCAAAACTGAATCAGAAAAAGCAAACCATATTTTATAGTGGTTCGGTCAACTTGACCTACGTCCACTCCCAAGAGCCTCCCCTCCGGGTATTGCACTAAACAGAAAGTGACTCTCCTTTTGCTCCCACAGCAAGGTGGAGAAGCCTGTACAAAAACCTCCTTTCCACCACACGGTGAGGCAGAGAACCCAACGTCCTTTTGCTTCCTCCTGAAGCAGGCAGAGAACCTTTGAACTCCTTTTTCTTCCACCTGAAGCGGGCAGAGAACCCTCGAACTCTTTTTGCTTCCACCTAAAGCGGGCAGAGAACCCTGGATCTTCTTGCCGACGATCCTCCCACGACGAACACCAACTAGACGGAAGACGACGAGTGGAGAAGACGACTCTGATCCTTGCTTGGAGCAACCTTAGTGAATCCCTCACTAACTTGCCCTCACAAGATCCTCTCTCTCTCTCCCAACTCTCTCTCTCTCTAGGGTTTCTCTGGAAAAAAAAGTGGCAAAAGATTTTTCTTGTTTCAAGAAAAAGTTCTTTTATACGAGGGCTTAAAATTTTCCCTAAATTTCAACTGGTCGGCAAGAATCGTCCAGGACGATCGATAGATCATCCTATACGATCAGTTCAAAATAAGCTGCATCAGCCTGGACGATCAGTAGAAAAAAATTGTTCATATCATCCCGTACGATCCTGCGATCGTCCGGGACGATTAGTGCAAATCGAGGAATATCGTCCAGAAGACTGTTCGGGTCGTCCAGAGAAATTTGTGCTGGATGATCAAAAATGACTTGATCGTCCAGGACGATTAGTACAAAAAGTGCCCAAATCGTCCTGTGCACAGTTCGGGTCGTACAGCTGAAATGCACTAGACGATCATGATCGTCCGGGACGATCCTGCGATTGTCCAGGACGATATGATCGTATCAATCAAAAATAAATTGCATTCCTTAATTACCAGATTAAATTAGGCATGATTGTACTGAATCATCCAGGACGATACACGTATCGTCCGGGACGATCAGACCAAATAACTTAAAATAAAAACTTGCCTAACTCGATCTGGCGGCTGAGAATTTCTGATTTGAGCATATCATCCCGTACGATCCAAAGATCATCCAGGACGATCTGCTTAATCAGACCTTCTTAACCTGGTCACCCTAATTAGGGTTTCTGTTTTTACTGGATCGTCCAGGACGATATGAATATCATCCAGGACGATATGAACAAAAAAATGAACAGAAAATCTAACTCACTCAAGTTCTCCCCCTGAGTGTGTGTGTGCAAGGTTACTTAGCTAGGGGATCAGTTACATTACAATTGACTCAAGAAAAAGAAAATCAGTACATTGGATACACTTGGATCCGATCTTGAGTTGGCTTGAGTGGCTCGTGGTCTTTTGTGCCTGAAACGGATTAGCCAAGCAAAACACACTAGAAACATGTTTGTCATCATCAAACCAAATTTGCAACACTTGGACCTAATTCTAGTATGTGACTCATTAAACCATTCTATCCTATCAAAATAACTTCATAGCATAGTTCAAGTATCCCCAAACTTGTATTGAGTCAATCTTTACATGGGTTGACTCAGTCAACTCCTTCAAGCATGGTTAAATCCCACCATCTAAGAACTCTTTCGTTCATGCAATGGGCTTCTCTCTTAGATCCTTTTACAAATCATTCTAGATATTTCCTTAGTCCACTTGGATTCCAACTCAGGAGGGCTTGACCTCATTTGAATAGTCAAACGGTCAATGGGGATTCAAATAAGCTTTAAACGGTCAAACCCATTATCCAACCCATCTCCTTTTGATCTAGGCTGGTCCAGCTCATCTAATATATTCCAGAACATTCACCGGACCTTAGCTCGACCCAGCCCAATACCTGGCATGCCTTCAGCCCGACCCCAACGTCCCTAGTGGTCCCCTCTGTTGCAAATCTGGTTTTGATGATGACAAACATGTTTCCAGTGTGTTTTGCTTGGCTAATCTGTTTCAGGCACAAAAGACCGCGAGCCACTCAAGCCAACTCAAGATCGGGTCCAAGTGTGTCAAATGTATGATTTTTCTTTTTTATTGAGTCAATTGTAATGTAACTGATTCCCTAGCTAAGTAACCTTGCACACACACACTCAGGGAGAGAGATTGAGTGAATTAGAGTTTCTGTTAAAAATTTGTTCAGATCGTCCTGGACGATATCCACATCGTCCTAGATGATCCAGTTAAAATGGAAACCCTAATTAGGGCGACTAAGTTAAGAGGGTCTAATTGAGCCGATCATTCTGGACGATCTATGGATCGTATGGGACGATATTCCCAAATCAGAAATTCTCAGCCGCCAGATCAAGTTAGGCAAGTTCTTATTTTTAGATACTTGGTCTGATCGTCCCGGACGATACGTGTATCGTCCCAAACGATCCAGTACAATCATGCCTAATTTAATTTGGTAATTAAGGCAAGCAATTTATTTTTGGTTGATACGATCATATCGTCCTGGACGATCGCAGGATCGTCCCGGACGATCTTGATCGTCTAGTGCATTTAAGTTGTACATCCAGAACTATGTACAGGACGATTTGGGGCCTTTTTGAACTAATCGTACCGGACGATGACCCTATCGTCCGGGACGATCAAGTCATTTTTTGGTCGTCCAGCACAGATTTCTCTGGACGACCCGAACTGTCTTCTGGACGATTTCCCTCAATTTGAACTAATCGTCCCGGACGATCGCAGGATCGTACGGGATGATATGAACAACTTTTTCTACTGATCGTCCAGAAGAGCCAGATCATCCAGGCTAAAACAGCTGAATTTGAACTGATCGTACAGGACGATCTACCGATCGTCCTGGACGATCTTGGCCGACCAGTTGAGATTTAGGGCAAATTTTGAGCCCTCCTTTAAAAGAACTTTTTCCAATTTTTGGAAATATCTTTTGCTGCCTTCCTTCCCTGAGAACCCCTAGAGAGAGAGAGTTGGGAGAGAGAGAGAAGATCTTGTGAAGGGGAGTTAGTGAGGGATTCACTAAGGTTGCTCCGAGCACGGATCAGAGTCGTCTTCTCCGCTCGTCGTCTTTCGTCTAGTCAGTGATCGTCGTGGGAGGATCGTTCGCAAGAAGATCCGGGGTTCTCTGCCCGCTTCAGGTGGAAGCAAAAGGAGTTCGTAGGTTCTCTGCCTGCTTCAGGAGGAAGCAAAAGGAGTTCGAAGGTTCTCTGCCTGCTTCAGGAGGAAGCGAAAGGAGGTCGGGTTCTCTGCCTCACCGTGTGGTGAAAAGGAGATTTTTGTACAGGCTTCTCCGCCTTGCTGTGGGAGCAAAAGGAGAGACACTTCTGTTTAGTGCAATACCCAGAGGGGAGGCTCCGGGGAGTGGACGTAGGTCAAGTTGACCGAACCACTATAAAATCTGGTTTGCTTTTCTGATTCAATTCTGCACTTTAATTTTTTTTTCTGATATTAACTGCTTGGGTGAATATCTGTGGTTGATCCTTTTATCGTTGTTTTAATTTGTTTCCGCTGCACGTTATAAAAAGATTTTCATAGTTATCGTGAAATTTTTAAATAACCAATTCACCCCCCCTCTTGGTTAGCCTCGGGACTAGTTCACTAGGGCATAACATCCCTATCGAACTTTCAAGTGGTATCAGAGCAGGATTCAAGATTTAAGTTTAAAAACTTTTGAATTTGATCCATGGCTAACTGTAATAATCGTAATACTGCTGAAGGATATTCTATTACAAGACCACCGTTGTTTGACAATATTTCTTTTGATTTTTGGAAAACACGCATGTCTACTTTTCTACAGTCTATTGATTATCGCATGTGGATGTTAGTTAAGGATGGATACGAACCACCTTTTAGACTGATTAACAATGTGAAAACTGAACTGCCTTTTACTGATTGGACGTTTGATGATCGCGATTTAGCACAGTTAAATGCAAAATGCTTGAACTGTTTCTTTTGTGCTTTAAAATCTGAAGACTATATGCGTGTTTCTACTTGTACAACGGGAAAGGAAATCTGGGATAGATTATGCATAACATACGAAGGTACAACTGAAGTCAAATAGTCTAGGTTAAACATCTTGCTACATGATTATGAACTTTTTTGCATGAAACCTAGTGAGACTATTTCAGAAATGTACACAAGGTTCACTCAGATTGTTACCTCTTTACATGTTCTAGGTAGAGAACTTACTAACTACGAAAGAGTGAACAAAATTCTAAGATGTTTGCCTGCTTCTTATGATGCTAAGATTACTGCTATTACTGAATCTAAAGATTTAAACACTTACTCTATTGACAGCTTACTTGGATCACTTATTGCTTACGAGCAAGGGGTGAACCAAAGGCAACTTGATGCAGGTGATCGCAAGAAAGAGAAGACAGTGGCACTAAAGGCCATGGATTCAGATGCTAGCTCTTCCGGGTCTGATAGCGATGATGTTGCCTTAATCACAAGGCAATTCAAAAGCTTTCTAAGGAAGAAACATAAGAACTATCAGAAGTGGAACAAGGGTAAGTCCAATAAAAATTTTAAGAGTTCATCTGAATCTGTTTGTTTTGAATGCAGGAAGCCTGGACACATAAAGGCTGATTGTCCAACACTTAAAGCTCACCCAAGCAAGGAGAAGGGTGAGGAGAAACCAAAGTTCAGAAAGGATAAGAAGCGGATTCAGAAGGCGTTCTGGGCAGACTCTGCATCCGACTCTTCTGAGACTGAAGCTGAAGAGGAGGAAACAAACTTGTGTCTTATGGCTGATGATCACCCTGGTCAGTCAGATCAGGAAGAGGTATGTGAGCTTACCTACGATCAATTATTTGAAGTTTCTGAAAGAATTCATACATCGTATAGGAAGCTTAAGAAAACTCATGCTAGTTTGAAATTAGATTACTTAACATTGCAAAAAGAGCATGATTCTGTAGTTAAAGATCATTCCACACTTGATTCAAATCACATGTTTTTGCTTGATAAATTCGATGAGTTGAATAAAAAATATTCTGATTTAGTTTCTGAGCATGATTCATTGAAAACTACGCATGTGGACTTAGAAAGAGCTTTTAAAGAATTAGATACAATGGCATGTGAAGTAAAAAGTAGTAAGGGAACCTTGAAATTTGAAATTGCATGTTTAAAGAAAGAAAATGAGTTTTTGAAAGTAAAGATCAGTACTTTTGAAAAGAACAAAACACCGCCTACTTTTGAACAGTTTTATGCACCGCCACTTTTTGAAAAATCTGTTGCAAGTTCTTCAAAGCATGTTTCATATACATCTAGGAAGAGGCATTATCATCCACGTAGATTAGTTAACCCTTTTCCTGGTGTTAGATGTTTTTCATGTGGCATGTTAGGACATATTTCTCATACCTGCACTGTTCACGGTAGTACACATTGGGTGTGGAAACCCAAACTGCCTGTTTTACAGCACAGCACGCATGCATTGCATTCTTCTTTTCATAAGAAGGAACCCAAACTTGTTTGGGTTCCTAAGACTGACGTTTGATACTTTTGTAGGTGTGCTCTCACACAAGACCTCGTGAGAGCATGTGGTACCTGGACAGCGGATGTTCTAGACATATGACTGGAGATGTAAATCAGTTCATTTCGCTGGAGGCCAGAGCTGGAGGCAAGGTTACACTTGGAGATAACACCACCATGAAGGTGGTAGGCACAGGTATAATTGGTGATTCAAAGAACTTTATGATTGATAATGTTTTGCTTATAGATGGACTGAAACACAACCTGCTGAGCATCAGTCAACTCTGTGACAAGGGATACAGCATCAAATTCCTGCCCACTGGCTGCATTTTAAGCTTAAATGATGAAGTTGTTTTGCAGGGGCAAAGGATCAACAACGTCTACAAGCTGGATGTAAGTAGCATTAAATCTGATAATTCAATTTGCTTAAAAACTGCTGCTGATGAGTCTTCATTATGGCATAGGAGATTGTGTCATGCCAGTATGAAAACCCTTAGGAGAGTCACCCAAAAGGACTTAGTTAGAGGTGTGCCCAAGCTTAAGTTCACTAAGGATCACCTGTGTGATGCCTGTCAGTTGGGGAAGCAAGTCCAGTCCTCTTTTCACTCTGTTAAGGACATTAGCACCTCTAGACCTTTAGAAGTTCTTCACATGGACCTCTTTGGACCCATTAGCACTGCCAGCTTAGGGGGGAGAGTTTATGGTTTTGTGATTGTAGATGATTATTCGAGGTTCACTTGGGTTAAGTTTTTGTTACATAAATCTGAGTCATTTGATGAGTTTAGATCCTTCTCTACTTGGATTCAGAAGAAGTTAGGATGTGAGATTATTACCATCCATAGTGATCACGGAGGGGAGTTTGAAAATGAAAGATTTGGAAGTTTTTGTGAGGATCATGGGATTAGTCACAATTTTTCAGCTCCTAGGACCCCTCAGCAGAACGGGGTAGCTGAAAGGAAGAACAGGACCTTAGTGGAAGCCGCTAGAGCCATGCTTGCCGAGTATTCACTTCCAAAATACTTTTGGGCTGAAGCGGTGAACACTGCATGTTATGTGCTGAATAGGGTGAATGTGAGAGTCAAACTGAGCAAGACACCTTATGAGATCATTAAGGGTAGAACTCCAAATCTGCCCCACCTCCATGTCTTTGGCTGTAAGGTTTTCATTCTGAACAACGGGAAGTCACCCTTAGGAAAATTTGACCCCAAATCTGATGAAGGAGTGTTCTTAGGATATTCAAGTGTGGGGAAATCCTTTAGGGTGTTCTATAGGAGGATTTTGGTGGTGGAAGAAACAACCCATGTAGTGTTTGATGAATCTGAACCTAAGGAGTCTAGATCTGAAGTAGAAGATGAAGAGATTATTGAGGTTACCCAAGGAGTTGGAAATACAAATTTGGAGGAAAGGGTAGAACCTCAAACAGAGTTGCCTAGAGATTGGAGATATTCTTCGAGTCATCCTAAAGAACTGATCTTAGGAGACCCTTCTGAAGGTGTTAGAACTAGGCATGGACTTAGGAAGGAAGTAAACCATTCTGCCTTCATCTCAATGACTGAACCCACCAACATCAATCAAGCCCTGTCGGATGAATTTTGGATTTTAGCTATGCAGGAAGAATTGAATCAATTTGTAAGGAATGATGTTTGGGAGTTAGTAGAAAGACCTAAAAATCAAAGTATTGTGGGAACCAAGTGGGTCTTTAAGAATAAGATGAATGATTCTGGTGTGGTGGTGAGAAATAAGGCAAGATTGGTGGCTAAGGGGTATAATCAGATAGAAGGGATTAATTTTGAGAAAACTTTTGCCCCTGTAGCTAGATTGGAAGCCATTAGAGTGCTACTAGCCTTTGCCTGTTATAAGGGATTTAAGCTGTTTCAAATGGATGTTAAGAGTGCCTTTTTAAATGGGGTAATTAAAGAAGATGTTTTCGTAGAACAACCCTCAGGTTTTGAGAGTTCCCAATATCCAAATCACGTCTATAAATTAAAAAAGGTCTTATATGGATTGAAATAGGCACCCAGAGCTTGGTATGAGAGGCTTAGCACATTCCTGTTAGAAAGAGAGTTTGTTAAGGGGAGCGTAGACACCACCCTTTTTCTGAGGAGATTAGGAGATGACTTACTCATTGTCCAGATCTATGTTGATGATATAATTTTTGGATCTTCTGATAAATACTTATGTGAAGAGTTTTCTAAAATAATGAGTAAAGAGTTTGAGATGAGTATGATGGGAGAATTGTCCTACTTTTTGGGGTTTAGCATAAGGCAAACGGATGATGAACCTTTCTCAATCAATCAAAATACACTAAGGACATTGTGAAGAAATATGAAATGGACAAAGCCAAGCCAATCAATACTCCCATGCCCTCCTCAGTTCAGTTAGATAAGGATTCAAATGGAAAATCTGTTGATCAGAAGAAGTATAGAGGGATAATAGGTTCACTGCTTTACCTGACTGCTAGCCGACCTGATATCATGTTTAGTGTCTGTCTTTGTGCTAGGTTTCAGGCTGATCCTAAAGAGTCCCACTTGACTGCTGTTAAGAGAATTCTTAGATATCTTTTAGGAACCCCAAACCTAGGAATTTGGTACCCTAGGCACATCACTTCTGATTCTGACTTTGTGGGGTGTAGGGTGGATAGGAAGAGTACTTCTGGGACTTGTAAATTTATAGGACAGTCGTTAGTCTCCTGGTCCAGTAGAAAATAGAACTCAGTTGCACTTTCCACTGCTGAAGCTGAGTACATTGCCTTAGGGAGTTGTGTGGCCCAAGTTCTTTGGTTGAAGCAGCAAGTCTTGGATTTAGGAGTACCTGCTGGCACAATTTCTGTTCTGTGTGATAATACTAGTGCCATCTGTATCTCTAAGAATCCAATCCAACATTCTAGGACCAAACACATTGACATTAGGCATCACTTCATTAGGGACCATGTTACAAAAGGGGACATTGAGCTACACCACGTAGCAACTGAAAATCAGCTGGCTGACATATTCACTAAACCACTGGCCTTTGACTCATTCAGTATTTTGAGAACCAGATTAGGTGTGATTGATATAAATACTTGATTCTGATGACTGCTGATTTATGATTGTTATGATTGGTATTCTGATTTCTGTTAGTTAGTTTTTTTTTGTATTCTGTTTTCTGATTTCTGTTAGTTAGTTTTGGTTTGATTATTTGCTTTCATTTGATTTTATTTCTTCTGCTGATTTCTGTGTTACCCTTTTTGTTAGTTTGATTTGAGTATTTACTTTGCTATGATTTTCTACCTGTTTTTATTTATTTACGGGTTCATATCTTGCACTTACTGTTTTATGCTTTTCAAGATCTGATCACCGCTCACTACTTCTGGTGATCTGAATTTTTGACTGAGAGTTTTTACCTTATTTTGGTTTGGAAGCTGATAAGCAGTGATTGACTTCGCTGAATCTGTTTAAGGGAAGAAACATTGATAATTGTTTCTCTTCCTCTAACTCCTTTACTGGTGTGTAGTTTCTTTTGAATAAAAATCCTTTTCAAAATTAAAATGTTAGTTTTTGAAATAGAGATTATTTTATCTTCCTACAGTAATCTGCCTCATATCAATAGTGTTTTTCAAAGTCTTGAGTCATTAGTTTGATTTTCTAAACCAAGTGATTGCATTTATCATATATTGTATGGATTTTGTTTTGTGAATCGTTCTTCCTTACTGAGAAGAGTCATCTCCTATGTCTGGAAGATAATCTCACAGCTGAGACTCTTTAATGATTATGAAAAGGAGAAAGCTTATAAAAGATGAGTAGTGCGCCAGATAATTTGAAAAAAAGGCATAAAATGAGCCCAAAACTGAAAAGATGTGAAATTGCCAAATTGGATACACAAAGTGTATCAAAAATTAAAAGATGCGCAAAGCGCCAACCAATTTGAAAAAGAGGTACAAAATGAGCCCAAAACAAGCTTTCTTTCCTTTCAGATTGTTAAATGTCTTAGAGGAATCTGTGCGCCACTTAATATTTTCAAAAGTTTGAGTTTTGAAAATCCCGATTTCTGATTTTTTACTTTGTAACACTATTATATTAGATATTTTTCTGGAACGAGGCTTGAAAGGATCTCTTTTCAAATCTAATGTCTCTTCTTTTGAATCGGATTTTTGTGTTGAAAGAGGTGTGCATCGATAAGGTGCCCGGGGTCGGAGTTACGAAAGTTGATTATTTCCAACCTTTTTTGGATTTCAGCGCTGTCAATCGTCCTGTCATTGATTTTTGAATCTAAAATCAAGAAAAAATTCTGATTTTCCTGTTTTGTTTTTTTTATGTTTTATTTTCGTGTTATGTTTTTCGCTCCTCCTTTTTGTGATGTCAAAAGGGGGAGTCAACTGTAGTCGTGTCTGTTTCTGTTTTCTGAGTCATGCTTCATGTATTGTTTTAGCTGTTAAATGAAAATTTAAAAAATATTTGTTTGTTGGATCTCCTAGTTTACTTTTATTTTCAGACTACTTTACAAATGTTTGCCATCATCAAAAAGGGGGAGATTGTTGCAAATTTGGTTTTGATGATGACAAACATGTTTCCAGTGTGTTTTGCTTGGCTAATCTGTTTCAGGCACAAAAGACCGCGAGGCACTCAAGCCAACTCAAGATCGGGTCCAAGTGTGTCAAATGTATGATTTTTCTTTTTTATTGAGTCAATTGTAATGTAACTGATTCCCTAGCTAAGTAACCTTGTACACACACACTCAGGGAGAGAGATTGAGTGAATTAGAGTTTCTGTTAAAAATTTATTCAGATCGTCCTGGACGATATCCACATCGTCCTGAACGATCCAGTTAAAACGGAAACCCTAATTAGGGCGACTAAGTTAACAGGGTCTGATTGAGCCGATCGTCCTGGACGATCTACGGATCGTACGGGACGATATTCCCAAATCAGAAATTCTCAGCCGCCAGATCAAGTTAGGCAAGTTCTTATTTTTAGATACTTGGTCTGATCGTCCCGGATGATACGTGTATCGTCCCGGACGATCCAGTACAATCATGCCTAATTTAATCTGGTAATTAAGGAAAACAATTTATTTTTGGTTGATACGATTATATCATCCTAGACGATCGCAGGATCGTCCCGGACGATCTTGATCGTCTAGTGCATTTAAGCTGTACGTCCAGAACTATGTACATGATGATTTGGGGCCTTTTTGAACTAATCGTACCGGACGATGACCCTATCATCCGGGACGATCAAGTCATTTTTTGGTCGTCCAGCACAGATTTCTCTGGACGACCCGAACTGTCTTCTGGACGATTTCCCTCAATTTGAACTAATCGTCCCGGACGATCGCAGGATCGTACGGGACGATATGAACAACTTTTTCTACTGATCGTCCAGAAGAGCCAGATCGTCCAGGCTAAAATAGCTAAATTTGAACTGATCGTACAGGACGATCTACCGATCGTCCTGGACGATCTTGGCCGACCAGTTGAGATTTAGGGCAAATTTTGAGCCCTCCTTTAAAAGAACTTTTTCTAATTTTTGGAAATATCTTTTGCTGCCTTCCTTCCCTGAGAACCCCTAGAGAGAGAGAGAGTTGGGAGAGAGAGAGAAGATCTGTTGAGGGGGAGTTAGTGAGGGATTCACTAAGGTTGCTCCGAGCACGGATCAGAGTTGTCTTCTCCGCTCGTCGTCTTTCGTCTAGTTAGTGTTCGTCGTGGGAGGATCGTTCGCAAGAAGATCCGGGGTTCTCTGCCCGCTTCAGGTGGAAGCAAAAGGAGTTCGTAGGTTCTCTGCCTGCTTCAGGAGGAAGCGAAAGGAGTTCGAAGGTTCTCTACCTGCTTCAGGAGGAAGCGAAAGGAGGTCGGGTTCTCTGCCTCACCGTGTGGTGAAAAGGAGATTTTTGTACAGGCTTCTCCGCCTTGCTGTGGGAGCAAAAGGAGAGACACTTCTGTTTAGTGCAATACCCGGAGGGGAGGCTCTGGGGAGTGGACGTAGGTCAAGTTGACCGAACCACTATAAAATCTGGTTTGCTTTTCTGATTCAATTCTGCACTTTAATTTTTTTTCTGATATTAACTGCTTGGGTGAATATCTGTGATTGATCTTTTTATCATTGTTTTAATTTGTTTCCGCTGCATGTTATAAAAAGATTTTCATAGTTATCGTGAAATTTTTAAATAACCAATTCACCCCCCCTCTTGGTTAGCCTCGGGACTAGTTCACTAGGGCTTAACATCCCTATCGAACTTTCACCCTCCACATGAGAATGGCCTAGGGTCATTTTTACCTGAAGCAGTGTGCCTCTCTGCTCCCTAATGGCATGGTCCACGTATCAGGCATCACAGAATTTCCCTTGAGTGATCCCAACCGTTCCTTTCAGCTTCAAGCCTTGGAATAGGGTAGGGGAGCCGAGAATATGCCATTTAAGCTAACACTCATTCCAGGACACACCTAGAGCATTTAGCTTTTCATTTTTACATCCCTAGAGCCTCCTCAATATTTCCCCATCGATTCCACATCGTTTGGAGTTCGCCGGCGGCTAGAAGAGCTAAGGACCGAAGACTACTTCGTTTCAACAACTGGAACTCCTTATAGAAGCTTTCTTTGAGCTCAAAGTCTTCTAAAGAAGTGAGCGTGGACAATCCACAAATTCAGAGATATCTAAGTCATCCATTTCTATTCAGTATATCTCGGTATATTTTTAACCCTAGGCATTTACTTAGGCTTTTAAATAATTTCATAAACATTGCATCAAGAGCCTGAAAAATTGATTCCACACTCTTTCTTTAGCCCTAGAATATCTCTGTTGAAACCTTTTTAAGTTTTTAATCCATCATGTAAGATGCTTGAAACAAAAACCAGGCCTAGGGTTTACGGTAGTCGACCAAGGAAGACGAAATCAGGACTGTCTGTTCGATCTATTCGATATGGCCGGTCATGATTTCTCCAGTTTAATGATTTAATTTGATCGGTTAAACCAATAAATGAATAGATTTCATCTGGCTTCATCTGATCCGTTCATTTCAAACCACGGGTGGAGCCTAGGCCGTCCGATTCCTCTGAACCAGGATCAATCACGGGTATGATCTGAACCGTTGGATCAGGGCTGACCTAGATCCGATAGTTCTGGTTTATGCTGCATTGGTTAAGTAACTGAGACCCACTTGACCGCCACCATCTGTGTGGCTGAATCCTGTCATGCCACGTGGAAAGCATGTTATGATTTGTGTAAATCCATTCATTCAAGAAAATTCTGATACAAATTATTTTTGATGATTACAAAAACTTTTTATTTGTTTTATTCTTCTCTTAACATATATTGGAGTTTCTTTTTGTGCGCACTAACATATTTTTCAGGATATTCACACTCCTGATTTCTGAAGACTTCAAGTTCGTGTGTTAATATTTATTGTAAGTGAAGTCTGCATTTTTTATTTTCTTGAGTCTGAGAGAGTGTGATTATAAGTTGGATAACTGTGCACACACACACAATTGGAGAGTGAAAAACATAATTTTTTAAATTGATCGTACAGTATGATATACAATCGTACGGGACGATCTGTATATATGTCCTCCACAATGAACCTATATGTCTTGAAATTTCTTTTAAGTTCATTTCGTACAGTACGAAATATAGTTCGTACATGAGATTTTGAGGTACAAAATGAATTGGGTTCGTACGGGATGAATCGTTCATTTTTGAACTATTTGTACGGTATAACATAAATTTTGTACACAATATTTTGTGGTACGAAGGGCTCCGAATTGGATTTATACAGGATTATACGTGATGAATTTTTTAGTTTTTAAACTATTCGTACAGTACGAAATAGATTTCGTACATGATATTTTATGGTACGAAGAGCTTTGAATTGAGTTCGTACAGGATCGTACATGATGAATTATTCAATTATTGAACAATTCATACTGTACGAAATATAATTCATACAGGAGGATTTGAGGTACGAATGGCCCTGACTTTGATTCGTATGGGATCACACAAGATGAATCGTTCAATGATTTGAACTATTCGTACAGAACGAAGATCAATCGTACGGGAGGATCGGGACGCGTGAAACTTGAAAAATTCAGTTTTTGGATGGTTTTTCTTGTCCTTAGTATTTAAGGACCTTTAAATTGACTTGTAGGATGATGCTTCTACAAATTTCTTCTTGAGAGAGGAAGGGAGAGTGATAAGGGAGAGTGTTTGGGTGTGAGTTGAGTGAGATCCTTGCAGTGAAAATTGTAATGGGATTCACAAGGTTATCCAAGAGTGAGGATTTCATTATTTTGTACTTCAAGTCACTTCTCTATCTCCTTGAAGACTCTTGAGAGAAGATCTTTGAAGAAGGTCCAATTCTCTGTTGTCACCAGGAGGGTGAGAAAGGATGACTGGTTCTCTACCGTCACCAGGAGGGTGAAAAAGGATGATCGATTCTCTGCCATACTTGGAGAGTAAAAAAGGACGACAGTTCTCTGCCGCACCAGGTTGGTGGAAGAGAGTTTGTAAAGGCTTCTCTACCTTGCTGTGGGCACAAAAGGAGAGTCACTTGTGCTTAGTGCAATACCTAGAGAAGGAGTCTCTAGGGAGTGGATGTAGGTCGTGTTTGACCAAACCACTATAAATTCTGGTATTTTTTATTTTTACTTTTTACTTTTCCATACTGTTATTTTTATGCATTTTATTTTTCTATGATTGAATTTCTAAGATTAAAAAAGCTTTAAAAAAATCACTCTGTTCGTACTGTACGAAGGCAAATCATACTGTACGATCTGCATAAGTTTTTTTTAAATATAATTTTTTCAAAATTCTAAGAGAAATTTTTAAAAGGACCAATTCAACCCCCTCTTCGTTAGCCTAGGGACGTAAGCAATAGGTCTAATAACCTATTCAGACTTTCAAGTGGTATCAGAGCCTATTTCAAAAATTACTATTTAAACTGCTTTTTAAAATTCGATCATGGCTAATTTTGGAAACTGAAACACTTTAGAAGGTTACTCGATCACTAGACCACCTTTGTTTGATAATATCCCATTTAATTTTTGGAAAACTCGCATGTCTATATTTCTACAATCTCTTGATTATCATATGTGGATGTTAGTACAAGAAGGTAATACTGAACCCACTAGAATTGTAGAAGGAATTAGAGTTCAAACACCTTTTGCCGAATGAACTGTAGAAAAATATGAGCTAGCTCAATTAAATGCAAAGTGTTTGAATAGCTTCTTTTGTGCTTTGAAATCAGAAGACTACATGCATATTTTTACTTATAAATCAGGAAAAGAAATTTGGGATAGGCTTTACATTACTTATGAAGGTACAAATGAAGTGAAGCAAACTAGGTTGAATATTCTTTTGCACGACTATGAACTATTTTGCATGAAACTGAATGAATCAATATCTGATATGTATACACGCTTTACACATATTGCTACTTCATTGCATGCTTTAGGTAGGGAATTAACGAATGTAGAAAAAGTAAATAAGATACTTCGTTGCTTACATACTGCTTATGATGCAAAGATAATTGCTATAATTGAATCAAAAGATTTAAATATATATTCTATTGACAATCTTTTTGGATCACTAATTGCTTAATAGCAATCTGTGACTCAAAGACAGATTGATGCAGGAGATAAGCGGAAGGAGAAGAATATAGCTTTGAAGGCGGATGATTCAGATAGTTATTAGTCCCCACCTGAGGAAGAAGAGGACATTGCCTTGATGATAAGGCAATTTAGGAGTTTCCTAAAGAGGAAGCAGAGAAGACGCCAATAATGGAACAAGGGTAAGTTCCATAGAAATGCAAAGGCTTCTAACGATGTTATTTGCTATGAATGCAGGAAGCTAGGTCGTATAAAGACTGATTGCCCCAATCTCAAGGGAAATCCTAGCAAGGAGAAGGCCGAGGAAAAACCAAAGGAAAGAAGGGGTAAAAAAAGACTTCAATGAGTATTTTGGGCGGACTCAGCTTCAAATTCCTCAGAAACTGCACCAGAAGAGAAAGTCATAAATTTATGCTTAATGGCTGACAATCTTGATCAATCAGATCAAGAAGAGGTATGTGACTTAAGTTATGAAGAATTATTTAAAGTTTTTGAATGCATACATACAGCATATAGGAAACTAAAAAAACTACATGTTAAGTTGAATTTGGATTATTTAGAGCTGCAGAAAGAATATGAGATCCTTAGGAAAGATCATGCATTAATTGATAGCAATCACATGACCTTGTTGGATGAGTTTGATGATTTAAACAAATAGCATAATCTTTTAAAATCATCTCACACTGAACTTGAAAATGATTTTAAAACTTATATGGATGAATCGGATACTAGAGAGCATAATTTGAAGATTAAATTCAATTCTAGAAAATGATAATGCTTATCTTAAAGTTCAGTTAAAAGCACTTAAAGAAAATAGAAATCCACCCAAACTTGAAGATTTTCATGAATCCTACTACAAGACCACTGGTTCAAGGTCTAAGAAGAAATTTTTTAGGACGAATAGATTGGTGAATCCTTTTCCTGAAATAAAGTATCTTTCTTGTGATATATTAGGACATATTTCACACGCCTATATTATTCATCATAGAACACATCTAGTGTGGATACCTAAGATGCATAAATTATAACATATCACATATACATCTGTTTTAAAATTGTCTAGAGGTGAACCCAAATTTTCTTGGGTTCCCAAGTCTAACATTTGATATTTTTGCAGAAACGCTCTCACACAAGACCTCATGAGAGCATTTAGTACCTAAATAGTGGCTGCTCTAAGCATATGACTGGAGATGTAAAACAAATTATAACGTTGGAAGCCAGGAATGGAGGCAAGGTTACACTTGGAGATAATACTACCAAGAGAGTGGTAGATACAGGTATGATTGGAAACTCAAAAAATTTTGTGATTAAAAATATTCTGTTAGTTGAAGGTTTAAAACATAATCTATTAAGCATAAGTCAATTGTGTGATAAAGGTTATCATATCAAATTTTTGCCTACTAGTTATGTTATCAGCCAAAATGGACTTGTTGTATTGAATGGTGATAGAATAAATAATGTTTACATGCTAGATTTGAATGCTGTAAAACTTTCTACTGGTTTGTGTTTGAAAACTATATCAGATGAATCTTGGTTATGGTATAGAAGACTTTATCACTCTAGCATGAGAAATCTTAAGAAAATCACCCAAAAAGAGTTAGTCCGAGGTGTACCAAAACTTGACTTTATAAAAGACCACTTGTGTGATGCACGTCAATTAGGAAAATAAGTCAGATCATCTTTTGATTCAATCAAGGAGGTTAGAACTAGCAAGCCCTTAGAAATCCTATACATGGATCTTTTTAGACCTGTTAGTACCTTAAGTCTAGGAGGAAAGAGATTTGGGTATATAATTTTGGATGATTATTCAAGATTCACATGGATTAGATTTTTATATCATAAAAGTGAATCATTTGAGGAGTTTAGAGATTTTGCCACTTGGATTCAGAGAAAACTAGGTCTAGAAATTATAACAATCCAAAGTGATCATGGGGGAGAATTTGAAAATGAGTTGTTTGATGATTTTTGCAAATCTCAAGGAATATATCATAACTTCTTAGCTTCAAGGATACCTCAACAGAATGGAGTAGTTGAGAGAAAGAACAGGATATTGGTTGAAACTGCTAGAGCTATGTTAGTAGAGTATTCACTTTCAAGATATTTTTGGGCTAAAGCAGTTAGCACCGCATGTTATGTGTTAAATAGGATGAATATTATATCAAAATTAAATAAGACACCCTATGAACTTCTTAAAGGTAGGATCCCCAACCTCTCACACCTACATATTTTTAGATGTAAGGTGTTTATACACAATAATGGAAAAACTATCTTAGGAAAATTTGATCCTAAATCTGATGAAGGAATTTTTCTAGGATATTCAAGTGTTGGAAAATCTTATAGAGTTTTTAATAGAAAGATATTGGTAGTTGAGGAGATCACTCATATTGTTTTTGATGAATTCAATAATAGTGAAGGGTCTAGATTAGAGGAAGATGATATTGTAGAAATAACCCAAAAATTTTAAAATCAAAAAGTTGAAGAAAGGGTTGAAAAGGAAGAAGAAAACCCCTTGCCTAGATATTTGAATTATCTCAAGAGTCATCCTAAAGAGTTGATTTTAAGAGACCCAGGTGAAGGAGTTAGGATTAGGAATGGTTTGAGGAAAGAGGTAAATCATTCAGCATTTATTTCAATGATTGAACCCACTAATATTAATCAAGCACTTATGGATGAATTTTGGATTTTGGCCATACAAGAAGAATTGAATCAATTTAAAAGAAATGATGTTTGGGAGTTAATTGAAAGGCCAAAAGACTAAAGTGTAGTTGGGACTAAGTGGGTGTTCAAAAACAAAATGAATAATTTAGGAGTTGTGATAAGGAATAAGGCTAGATTGGTAACTAAGGGGTATAATCAAATAGAAGAAATTAATTTTAAGGAGACATTTTCCCCTGTAGCAAGACTTAAAGCAATTAGTGTTTTGTTAGCCTTTGCCTATTTTAAAGATTTTAAATTATACCAAATGGATGTTAAAAGTGCCTTTCTAAATATGGTGATAGAAGATGATGTTTATGTTGAGCAACCTCTAGGTTTTAAAAATTCTAAATTCCCTAATCATGTTTTTAAATTGAAAAAGATATTGTATGGACTAAAACAGGCACCTCGAGCATGGTATGAGAGGTTAAGTACTTTTCTATTAAAAGGATCATTTGTCAAAGGAAGTGTGGACACCACTCTATTTTTAAAAAGAGTTGAAAATGAAATACTCATTGTACAAATATATATTGATGACATCATTTTTAGATAAACTGATAAAAGTCTTTGTGATGAATTTTCAAAAATAATGAGTAGTGAATTTGAGATGAGTTTAATGGGTGACTTGAGTTATTTTCTTGGTTTTAGCATAAAGTAAAATGAGGAAGGAACTTTTCTATGTTAATCTAAGTATATTAAGGATATCCTCAAAAAGTATGAAATGGATAATGCTAAACCAGTAACTACACCCATGAGTTCCTCAGTATTATTAGATAAGAATCCTAAGGAAAAATCTGTTGATCAAAAAAAGTTTAGAGGAATAATTGGATCATTGCTTTACTTGATTGCTAGTAGACCTGACATTATATTTAGTGTTTGCTTATGTGCTAGATTTCAAGCTGAACTAAAGGAATCATATTTGACAGCAGTAAAAAGAATTTTAAGATATCTTTTGGGAACTCAAAATTTAGGGATTTGGTATCCTAAGAATAGTTCTTTTGAAATCATTGGATACTCAGATTCTGATTTTGCAGGCTGTAGGGTTGATAGGAAGAGCACCTCTGGGACTTATCAATTCATTAGAAATTCTTTAGTATCATGGTCCAATAGAAAATAAAATTCAGTAGCACTTTCTACAGCTGAAGCAGAATATATTGTCTTAGGGAGTTGTGTTGCATAGGTGCTTTGGTTGAAACAGTAAATGGTTGACTTAGGATTTTTTATTGGTACCATTCTAATCTTTTGTGATAACACCAGTGCTATTTGCATTTCTAAAAATCCTACTCAACATTCTAGAATAAAGCACATTGATATAAGACATCATTTCATACGAGATTATGTAGCGAAAGGGAAAATTGAACTACATCATGTCACTACTAAAGATCAACTTACAGATATTTTCACAAAACCCTTAGTTTTTGATATTTTTAGTATTTAAAGGACAAGGCTAGGTGTAATTGATCTTAATGCTTGATTAAAATTTCTACAAATTTTATTTTATAAGTGTTCATTAGTTTGTTTCTAGTCTATTATATTTTTGTGATTATTTTGTATGTCTTTTTATATATATATCAATGTGCAATCAGGTCATTAGAGGTGTAAGAAAACCAAATCATGTTTCTTGAGTCGACACCTTAAACCAAAATGCCCGAATAATTCAACATGTTCTTAGAAGCTCCATCATTCCTAAGGTCGGAGATAGAGTAAACATGACCCTTCTTCTCGCTTGTGTCACTTACTTAATCATGTCTGGTCAACCTATTGATGAAGCTCAACTGCTTTTGGACTATATTTTTTACCTTACTGATATTGGCCATCCTAGTGTAAAGAGGAAGAAGAATATTGCTCTTGGTCATGTAATCTATTTTATCCTTGAGAAGAAGTACAACATAATCCATCCTGACGGACCTTCAGAACTCCCACTCTATTTCACCGATGCCTCTTTTAGATCACTTTTTGGGAGAGATGAAAATATAATTAGTTCTGATGATGAACCTGCACCTGCTCCTACACCTGCACCTGGACCCAACCAAGAATTTTACCAGGATATGGTCCAACGATTTAATAGGATGGATCAAACATTTGATCATATGGAGGCGCACCTGAAGTAACAGGATGATCAGTACAAAGAAGATAGGGGGTGGATAAGGGACCAATTCGAGTTTGTGAATATGAATATTACAACGCTTAATAGCTATTTTGCTCTGTTCGGTGCTCCACCACCTCCTCCTGATCAAGGTTCCTCAGATTACTAGCAGGATTTGTGTTGGCTTGTCTTGGCTTTGGATGTGATTATTTTTGTTGTTCTTCTTAGTAGTTGGCTTATTTGTTATTTTGTTGTACTTTGAGTTATAGTAGATTGTGCTTGTGGTTATTAGCTTTTTCTGTGATTGTTATATTGGGAGTAGCAAGCTTTACCTTATGTACTTGTGGTTAAAATATGAAAGCTTGCTATGTTAGTTGTTTGCATTGATATTTTGAAATGAAGAGTTCAATGTTTATGTGCATATTATTCTGTGATAATGAGTATGACTGGAAATTTTTTAATCTTAAAACACTCAATTATAGTTGATTAAATTTCTAAAATGTTAATTGAGTTTATATTACAATAAAAAATTCTATGCATAACTTTAAATTCTCAAAATATTTAGATTTCGTTATGATTTGGTGTGGATTGGAAGATCTTACTTTATCTTATTTAGACATGTATTACTTAGCTTAAATTGATATATATTTGATGTCTTAATATTACTCTTACATTCTATATTAAAGTGTTCATTATTATATTTGTGACCCAGAGATAGTATTATTAGAAAGAATCTTATTAAATGAAAATAAATAAAGTAAAGCTTGAAAAGATGCACAAAATATGCCATACAATAAAAGATGTGCAATATTGTCAAATCTAGAATAAGGTACAAAGTGTGTCATACAATAAAAGATGCACAAGGTCGCCAAATCTAGAAAGAGGCATAAAATTAGTCCAAATATTGAAATGATGTGAAATGTCACCAATTGTTCTTTCCTTTAGTATTTTCTCCAAGTTCACTAATCAATGATTGTCACTTTTGACTGAGAAATTTGGTAATTTTATTTCATCTTTTGTGCAAAATTTATGGCTACTAATTTGTCTAATATATTACTATTTTAGATCAACTTTTCTTCTCCTCATTATAATATGTAATCTAGATCTTTTTGAGTTTTTACTTTTTGCATTTGATTTGACTATTATAGTTAACCTTTCTTTAACATTATTCAACTTCTCAACTAATTTAACTGTCTTCCCTTTTTGTTGTTGTCAAAAGGGGAAGAGTTTTATTGTTTGACTTTGTTTGATTGACTTTGTTTGACTTATTGCATTTAATTTAATTTTTTTTATTGCTTGTGTATGTATTTGTGTTGTTAGTTGCTTGTGTATGTGTTTATGTTGTTAGTTGCTTGTATATGTGTTTGTGTTGTATTTTCTTGTGTGTAGTGCTTGTAGTGCTTGTGTTGCATGCCTTTCTTATCCTTTCCTTTGTTTATTCAGTATGTTAGAACATCTAATCTCCTTTTATCTCTTGTTTAGGATAGGTCATTTCTTTAGGGGGAGCTTAGGCTTTAGCGGGAGTGTAGGAGATCATTTACTAAGGGGGAGTGTACATTTAGTGGAAGTTTAGGAGATATGTGAACTTAATGGTTAAATCAAACAAATAAATATTTTGCCATCATCAAAAAGGGGGAGATTGTTATGATTTGTGTAAATCCGTTCGTTCAAGAAAATTCTGATATAAATTATTTTTGATGATTACAAAAACTTTTTATTTATTTTATTCTTCCCCTAACATATATTGGAGTTTCTTTTTGTGTGCACTAACATATTTTTCAGGATATTCACACTCCAGATTTCTGAAGACTTCAAGTTGATGTGTTAATGTTTATTATAAGTGAAGTCTGTATTTTTTATTTTCTTGAGTCTGAGAGAGTGTGATTGTAAGTTGGATAACTGTGCACACACACACAATGGGGGAGTGAAAAACTTAATTTTTTAAACTGATCGTACAGTACGATATACAATCGTACGGGACGATCTGTATATATATCTTCCATAATGAACCTATCTGTCTTAAAATTTCTTCTAAGTTCATTTCGTACAGTACAAAATATAATTCATACATGTGATTTTGAGGTATGAAATGCTCTAAATTGAGTTCGTACTGGATCGTACGGGATGAATCGTTCATTTTTGAACTATTCGTATGGTACAAAATAGATTTCGTACATGATATTTTATGGTACGAAGGGCTCTGAATTGGGTTCGTACAGGATCATACGGGACAAATTGTTCAGTTTTTGAACTATTCGTATAGTATGAAATATATTTCGTACATGATATTTTATGGTACGAAGGGCTCTGAATTGGGTTCGTACAGGATCGTACAGGACGAATTGTTCAGTTTTTGAACTATTCATACAGTATAAAATATAATTCGTATAGAAAGATTTGAGGTACGAACGGCCCTGACTTTGATTCGTATGGGATCATATAGGACGAATCGTTCAATGATTTAAACTATTCGTACAGTACGAAGATCGATCGTACGGGACGATCGAGACACGTAAAACTTGAAAATTTCAGTTTTTGGACGATTTTTCTTGTCCTTAGTATTTACGGACCTTTAAACTGACTTGTAGTATGATGCTTCTATGAATTTCTTCTTGAGAGAGGAAGGGAGAGTGATAAGGGAGAGTGTTTGGGTGTGAGTTGAGTGAGATCTTTGGAGTGAAAATTGTGAGGGGATTCACAAGGTTATCCAAGAGTGAGGATTTCATTATTTTGTACTTCAAGTCACTTATCTATCTCCCTGAAGACTCTTGAGAGAAGATCTTTAAAGAAGGTCCGGTTCTCTGCCGTCACCAGAAGGGTGAGAAAGGATAACTGGTTCTCTGCCATCACTAGGAGGGTGAAAAAGGATGATCAGTTCTCTGCCATCACTTGGAGAGTAAAAAAGGACGATGGTTCTCTGCCGCACCGGGTTGGTGGAAGAGAGTTTATAAAAGCTTCTCCGCCTTGCAGTTAGGGCAAAAGGAGAGTCACTTGAGTTTAGTGCAATACCTAGAGAAGGAGTCTCTAGGGAGTGGATGTAGGTCGTCTTTGACCAAACCATTATAAATTCTGGTGTTTTCTGTTCTTACTTTTTACTTTTCCGTACTGTTATTTTTATGTAATTTATTTTTCTGTGGTTAAATTTCTGAGATTGAAAAAGCTTTAAAAAAAATCACTCTATTCGTACTGTATGAAGGTAAATCGTACTGTATAATCTGCATAATTTTTTTTAAATATAAATTTTCTAAAATTCCAAGAGAAATTTTTAAAAGGACCAATTCACCCTCCTCTTAGTTAGCCTAGGGACATAAGTAATAGGTCTAATAACCTATTCATACTTTCTAAGCGGGCCAGAGTCAGCGCTGCCGTTTGACTAAGCCTTTAAATCCTTAAAATTGATTTCAAAATTAGCCCAGAACTTCAAAAAACATAGGAATTTCATTTCTGAGCCGATTTTGGAGTTCTAGGGCTCATTTTCTTTAGTTTTTAATCTATTTTATTTTTAAAATAATTTTAAAATATTTTGATTAATATTTTATTAATTATTTCAAAATTACAAAAAATTATATTTTAATTTTAAATAAAACTATATAAGTTATTTTGACTTGAACTTTGGCAGAGATGTTCTAAGGCTTAAGATCGATCTTCCTTGATTTTTTTAAACTTATTGGATGCAAATATGATTTATCCTTAAATTTTTAAAAGTCTTGATCATGATTTGATTTAGACTTCTAAAAATTCATGTATAATTAATTTCAAATCCATTTCTCATACATTAGAACTCTATGGAATCAATGAGTGATCCCTTCATCATTGCCAAACAAGCTTGGGTTTAACCATGCATAATTTTAATGGATCTTGGTTATTAATGATATAGCAATTTCTATGTTATATCCTCTAATTATGTATGGTTATAATCTTAGTTTGGGTGGGGTATTTCTTGAGGATATTCCCTATACCCTCCATTAATTTCAACCCAACTAGGTATCTATCCTTTATATGATTGAATTTTTAAAGCTTATAATACATCTTATGCCTTACAAGCTTTAATTATTCATCATGCTCATTCCATAGAGTATTAGGATACTTTTGCCTTATTCTTGATTGATGATTGATGTGATTGTAATTGGTGTCCAAGGGATAGCAAAATCTTGATTTGAACCTACTTAAACCTAGTGTCATTAAGGACAATAATTAAGGACCTAAGTCTAGAAAACTTAGAATATTTCCAATAATTAGGATACTCATCCTATTGACTTGAAACTTTGAACACTTGAACTTAGTGACATTCTCATCCCTAAAAAAATTTTCCACTGAATTTTGAAATCATTAAGCCCCTTAATTAACCTAATCAAGTTTAAATATTAATTAAGCCTTTAAACTTCTAGAAAATACAATAAATTAATTTTAAACTAAAAAATTATAAATAATACCTTCAACTGACCAGAATTGAACCCTTAATCAATAAAAAATAAAAGCTCCTTGACTGGACGTTAAAATCAAGCTTAATTTAATTTTAATTGAAATTTAATATTTAATTAATTTAATTAATTAAAAATAATTTAAAAATCTAAAAATCTCTCAAACACTTAATAATCTCTCCTTAGACCATTCCTGATCTTTGGAAGTGATTTTAAGAAGTTTGGAGGTCATTTGGAGTCAAATCAATCAAAGGCCCTTAATTAAACTAATTTTTAAAAAAATTCAATAAATTATCAGAACTTCAAAAATTCATAACTAATTCAAATGAACTCCAAATTGAGCAAACTCAAAGGCATATGACTCATCTTAAGGTTTAATATTTATCAAAAATGTTAAGTTTCCAGAAATCAATCAAATTTGAAAAAGTAAATTTTTTGTCAAACTTAGTTCAAAATCCAGTCAAAACTTCAAACCTTCATAATAAAATGTAGAAAAATCCAATTTCAGCATACTTATAGTCTAACTGATCATATTAAGGTCTAGTATTTTAATAAAATATTAATTTTTAAAAAACACTTTAAATCAAAAAGTTAATTTTTAACCCCTTAATTAAATCATTAAAATAATCCAGAAAAATTCCAAAATTTAATAAATCATTTAAAATTCCAAAAAATCTTAAATTAGCATTGAAACCAGCAACCAATCAAAGTTAATTAAAAATTAATCAACTTTTAAATCCTTAATCATTTAAACCACTTAACTATATGATTATCACTAGGTAACCCAAGCCTACGAGGCTATTAAATTAGCCCCAAGGAAGGTGAAATAAACTTCACGACCTCGGTGTGAAACAAATGTGGTAATCGATAATCTTTTAAATACACTTTAAAATCAATTTTAAGCCATTAATACTTAAACTCAAATTTAAATCCCCTAAGCCTTTCAACCAATCAAAACATCAAACAACTTCAACTAATTGCCCTATTTAGGATATATCAAAGCCAGACAACCTACCTCACACCCTTTAGATGATTTGCTAGGACAACCAACTCTAGTCTTAGGCTAGGCCAGTGTTTACTTTTCTGCTGTGTGCCAGATTTTTGAGCTTTCACTGCATGCTGTTTGCTAGTAGTAGAATTAATATGATTGTTTATTTATTTACTGCACTCTGTGATGTGATTGATTATACATTAGATCTACCCCTAGGTTAGGGATGATTTATACTAATTTAATCTTATGCAGGTGGCCATGCTCGCACAGGGCAATTAAATTAAAGGGGGTAAAATCATAAATGTTAAATTGCACAGGTGCTCCAGAAATTTGCTTAAGTCCCCCTTGAAAATTAAAGAGCATGGCCAAGTGTGGCTGGTTTGAGTATTTTAAATTTCAAATATATTAGCTACTTGGGGTGTTTCTATAACTGCTGATTATTAGGATAGCCTTAAAAATTATTGAGTCTAGATTTTAAATTTTATTCAAATATAATTTGAATTATAATTGAGTTATAAATGTGTTAAGTACTTTGAGAATGAGATGTTTAAAAATTCAATTTAGAATCCAAAGAGGAAGGGACATCCCTTAAGGGAGAGTTCATATCCATTTAGAGATCCAAATTAGGATGAATTTTAAATATCCAAAGAGAAAAGATAACACCCCTATTCAGGAGGAGTTTCTTTTCATTTGGATATCTGGATCCGACGATCCAAGGAGTTACAAGAAGACGAAGAAGTGAAGAATAAGAAGACCCATTCTCAAAGTCACTTGAGTCTTAGGAGTAGAATCCGGGTTGTAGTTAGTGGTACCTGGCCACTTTACTTTCCTGCAGACCCTGGGTTATATAATTAAGTGGCACTTGCCACATAGACTTTCAGTTTGAATATTACATTTAATTGATTTGATTATTTAATTGATTTCATTATTGTATTGATTACGATATTAGGATTACATATTTTTAGTAGTTTCTTTTGGCACTTTTGCATGTCGATTTTGATTTAACCTGGAACCTGATTAGAGGCTCTTGAGGGTACGGTCAAACTATTTCTACTCTAATTAAAAATTAAAAAACTTTAGGCTCAGATAGAAACTCTAACACCTTTAAGAAGTAAGTCCGGACTCGCTAGGAGTTTTTCATGCATCATATTGAATCTTCTCTACCTTGTTAAGCACCTCCTCGCCTGCAGGTTTTGGTAGACCACCTGGCCTATGAGAGTACAGTTCTGTCCAAGGGGATTTGTGCAATCTCTAGGATAAAACCTATTTTTAAGCCTAATTTTAAAACTGCTTCATTCTGATTTCAAGCATTTAATCGAGTCAACTAGCATGCATTGCATTAGATACAAATTAAAAATTAAATCTAAATCTTTAATTACATTTTTAGCTTAATTATTTCACCCAACATATGTTGAGGGGCTAATTAGGAATCTGCTCTAGATGTCAGCCCCGCTCTCATTAAACTAATCTTAAGCAATGTCCCCTAACCACTCTTTCATAACTGACCAGACACATGATTTTAAAGCGTTTATGTGGTTTAGCTGGCTCCCCAATCCAGGCCAGGGTAAGTCCAGACTTTGTATTGCATTAGCTAGGATCTGGGTCACTGATTTTCAGTACCCAATTTAGACTTAGAATCTAAGACAGATTTTTTTAATCCTAAGGCCTCAACCTTCCAGGAATCTAATTCCCACTTTCTAATAAAATTAACCACTCAAACCTAAATCTCTTTCAATCAAATTCAAGCCCAACACTTAGGATAGGTTGGGGTGTTTCTGAAATAATTTAAAATCTCAAGACACCTCCTACCCTTCTTCCTTTGACTCCAGAAAGAATTGTTCAACCTTGAACCAGTCCCGATTGAAATTTCCAAACCTTACCTTCCTTTGACGTCAAGCTTTGAAAATCTTAAATAAAATTCATATCGCTATTTTAATCAAGAGTATTCGTAGGAAAATTTTTTGTTTTCCTATGATGTAATTAACTACGAGGGCTTGCACTCGTAGGAGATTTGGAAACCCAGACCAGATTTTCAAAATCAAACTTTTAAAAGTTCAATTAACTTTCTTTGGGAAATTCGAAAGTCAATGATCATTATCATCATTTTTAAATGATCAATAACAGATGATATCTTCTTTCCTCAGGGAGATATATCGTACTATTATCATAACTTTCATTATGAAATTAATGATCTCTATCTAAAATTATTATAGTCGAACATTGGATTAAACATCATTTTAATCCTTCAGGATTATACATTATTTCTTCTTGAGTTTAATTACAATAGTATTAAGGAATGATATGTTCATCTTTTGAGGTGATATATCATTCATATTAACTGTTCGATTTCAAATATTAAAATTCCAGAAATCCAATATTTCCTAAAGAAAATTAAACCTGTTCAAAACTATCTTTTTCAACCAAACAGGTACTCATCTAACAGAGAGACACAATTAAGATCCTCTACAGGAGAAGCCTTCTGAGGGATGTCCATATTTTGTAGATCAAAATCCTTAATGCTTAGGGTAACTGATGGGCGTGGCTAAGCCTGCCTAAGATAGCACGATTGAGCTACCTGTTGATCTCCATGCACTATACCGACTCCTACCAAGGTGAGAAACTTTAGTTTAAGGTATGGGATAGATGCAATCATTCCAAAGATTGGCTGGAGTGGTCTTCCAAAGATGACGTTATAATTTGATTCTGACTTCACTATAATAAATTGGACTGAATGTGTAGCATGTAGTGGAAATTCTCCAGGCACAATTGGGAGGCTGATTGATCCTTCTAGTCATATGGGCCAGTTGTCAAAACTATACAGTGGTCCTATAGCTAGCTGGAGCTTTTCCTTAGCCAGGCCCATATTGAGAAAAGTGGAATAAAATAGGACATCTATCGAGCTCCCATTGTCAACTAAGATCCTTTTGACGTTGAAGCATGGGTTGCCAATTCCTGTGTTAATTATAAGTGGATCCTGATGAGGGGTCTGAACTCCGTCTAGATCAGTATCATCAAAAGTAATAGAGTGGTCAGCATGAGACTTCTTTGGCATTAGCTCCTTGCTAGCTTTAATTAAGACTTGATTGGGTACTAAGGGGCCCCCAGAAAAAGTTTCAATCTCTTCGACCATTTGATGATTATTTGATGGTTACATTTATTACTGATTCTGTCCCCCAGCAGGACCAGCTTCAACCCGAGTAGGTATACTTTGGATAAATTATCGAAGATATCCTTGTCAGATCAGCCTCTTAATTTCTTCCTTGAGTTGTCTACAAGCTTCAGTTATGTGTCCCCGACTACGGTGGAAGTGATAATATTGCTCCTGATTTTCTACATTTGGCTTCAAAGGATTCAGCCACTTTACATTCTCCTGATCTCGTATAGCCATCAACACGTTGGCCCTAGATACATTGAGTGACATATACTCCTCTTGATGAGGCTCTCGTCGTTGCTGTGAGGGTCGAGGGGATAAATTATAGTTTCCTTACTTCTTCCATTATGATGATGAAATATTCATCCCCAGTGCATTTTTATGTTTCCTAGTTATTTGCTCAATTGCTTCTTATGAGCATTTATGGCCTTATCTGCTGAGATCTGGGCCTCCATACAATGAATTAAGTCAGCATATGAATGGACTGTATCTCACATAAGTACTGAATAAAAAGGTCCAGGATGAAGCCCTCCAAGAAAAACTTCTGTAAGCAGTTCAGGATCCACCCCTGGAATTTGTTGAGCCTCCATAGAAAATCTTTGAAAGTATTATTTAAGGGTCTCATTTTCATTATGTCGAATTCCTGAGAGATGGGAAGAATCTTTAACCATCCTTCGATTGGCAATAAATTGTTCAATGAACACTTTAACCAATTTGATGAACTTGGAGATGGTTCCGGAAGGAAGCGAGTAGAACCATGTTCGGGCCTGCCCTTTAAGGGTAGCAGGAAACACTTGACAGAGGAGTGCATCTGAGGCTATCTGAATATGCATAATGGTTCTGTAGGGATTGATGCGCTCATAGGGGTCAGATGTTCCGTTATAAGAATCAATGCTCGGCTGTTTGAACCCTATAGGAATGGGGTGTTGAAGGATGGCTTCGGTCAGTGATGAGATCTCCTAGAAGTCCCACTGATGGAGAGATTGTCTTCCACCCCTGCTAGGGAATTCTTCTCGAACCAACCACATCAGTTCATGACGTAAGACATTATGTGGGAGGTCAGCAATGTGAGGTTGGGCTATTTCCTCGGGAATATCTGATGTAATGCAAACTACCTGACTAGGGAGAAAAGGATGGGTAGCGCTAGCAGTGTCGGTAAGGTCAATGTCTTATTGTGTTTGAGGACGACCCCTTGATTGAGGGATAGGGATGTCTACCTGAACAAGTTCAGGTTGACCACCTCTGGCCAGTGATGGATCATGAGGAAGACAAACCTCCTCCTGCTCTGCTAGTATTGGTTGCCGGGCCCCTTACAGGAGTTGAAGGATCTCCTTCTGAGATTCCTCCATTTTTTGGATACGATCTTCCACAGATGGTCCTGACGTCCCTTCTCTAGCATGGTTTTTCCCACCAGGGTGAAAAGAGGTAGATGTCTGACATCCCTAATTCAGGGACTGATTCTTGGACTGGTGAGAGTTAGAGCGAGAGGCTCCCTAGTGGTGATTACTACGCCTGTTGGCCATTGAAGTAATTATTTGAATTATGGGATAGTGTTCCCACAGATGATGACAAATTATTACGGGCTAAAATATATGCGGTAATAGAGTTATAATTCTACATCTTAGTGTTACATAAATATTCAGCTCACACACAGAGAATACAATATTTTTTACGTGGAAAACCCGAGAAAGGGAAAAAAAACCATGGGGCCTAGCCCAGTTGAAAATGATTCCACTAAAATTTGAGTAAAGTATAATAGTCTGGCTCATCCTTGAAGATGACAAAATTATAAATGTCAATCGAAAGTTTCACAAAAGTCCAGCATCAGGTGGTGGTCCGGCATCACTCCGATGTCAGGCGGTAGTCTGGTAGTGGCACTTTGGTGTCAGGGGGCACTCTAGCTTCCGGTGGCACCTCGTGGTCCTTTGATAGTATAGTGGTGGTTCGACAGAACTCTGGCGTCCCTTAGTGGTCTGGTGGTGGTGCAGTAGAACCCGTCGGTGGTGCGGAAGAACTCCGGCAGTGGTGCGGCAGAACTCCGACGGTGGTCGAGGAGGACCTGGGTGGCTAGAGTTTTCTTCCTTCTCTTCCTTCTTCTCTCTTAGCTTCAATCACCCCCTTTTTAAGAGGAAATGGGATTCTATTTATAGAATTCTTGAGTGGCATGGCTTGTAAATAAGTGGAAGATCAAGGGTAAATTGGGAGTGGTTCGGATGGACGGCCGATCTTTATTCCTACAATCATGTATCGTTCAATGGACCTTTGACTATCTTAATGATATCAAAATTTGATGACCTTAGGCTCGTTGGATTCTTCTCGTCGAGCCGCTCGATTCGACTATAAGCATGTCATGATTGGAGACCGTTTGGTAACCCAAATTGTGTTTTGATCCTTCCAAAAGTGTTTAGAATCTTTGATTTGGACTCATTTAGACTCGGATTGGGTCGATTTTGGTGTCATTGGGTTTGTGTTTCCGAGACGCTCAGTTTGACTATAAGTTTACTAAAATCGGAATTTAGATGGTCTCCGATTTAATTTTTGAAGTTTCCAACTTGATTTTACCTCGAGATTCATGCTATCGAGACTATTTTTTGGTGACGTATCAATTCTAAAAGTTGATCCTAAAAAAAATATAAATCCATCAATGAAAGAGGTTGTAAAAAAGGAGATACTTAAATGGCTAGATTTTGGAATTGTCTATCACATTTCAGATAGTACTTGGGTGAGTCATATTCATTGTGCACCTAAGAAGAGTGGTATGACTGTAGTATCCAATGAACTCAATGAGCTTATTAATATTAGGACAATCATTGGTTGGAGAATATGTATAGACCTGAACAAAGCCACTAGGAAAGTCATTTTTCCTTGCCTTTTCTTGATCAGATGCTGGATAGGTTGTCAAGATATTCATTTTATTATTTTCAAGATGAATATTCAGAGTATCACCAGATTCTTGTAGCACCAGAGGATCAGGACAAAATTATCATTACTAGTCCTTATGAGGCTTTTGTCTTTAGAAGAATATCTTTTGATCTTTATAATGTCTTTGCTACTTTTAGAGATGTATCATATCTATCTTTTTAGATTTAATTGAGTAGGGCATTGAAATTTTTATGGATGATTTTTTGTGTTTAGTAATACTTTTGATTCTTGTCATGATTATTTAACATTTATACTTAAAAGATGTGTGGAAACAAATATAGAACTAAATTGGGAAATATGTCAATTTATGGTAACTGAAGACATTATTTTGGAGCATAAAATCTCTAAGGAAGGAATATAATGGATCAAGCAAAGGTTCAAGTCATAGAGAAACTACCCCCGCCCACTTCAGTTAAGGGAGTTAGGAGCTTGCATGGACATGCATGATTATATAAAAGATTTATAAAGGACTTCTCAAAACTCTCTAAACCATTATGTCATTTTTGAAAAAAGATGTTCTGTTTATTTTTAATATTGCATCTTGAAGCTTTTAAAACTTTGAAATGACATTTAATTTTTGTACCTATTATTATTGCTCTTGATTGGTCCTTGCTTTTTATAGCCATGTGTGATGCAAGCGGTTTTGTTGTAGGTGCACTTCTTAGCCAAAAGTAAGATAAAAATTTCATATTAATTTTTATGCTAATAGAACTTTAAATGTTGCACAATAAAACTACAACACCACTGAAAAAGAACTACTAGCCATTATCTTTATTTTTGTTAAATTTTGATCTTATTTGATTGGTATAAAAATAATAGCATACACTAATCACTCTGTAACCAAATACCTTATAATAAAAAGGACACCAAACCTAGATTGGTGATGTGGATTCTCTTATTACAAGAATTTGATGTAAAAATTTCATATAGAAAAGGAATTAGAAATTAAATTATTGATTACTTATCAAGATTGAAAATTGAATAACATACATCTAATGAACTTGAAATTAATGAGTTTTTTTTTCTTGATGAGCAACTATTTGCTTTGCATTTGAGTATATTGCCATGGTATGCTGATATTATAAATTTCATTATTAGTGGTGTGATATTTGATTTATCCTTTACTCAGGAACCATATGTATTCAAAACTTATAATGACCAAATCGTTAGGATATATGTCTCTAAAGATGAAATAGAACTCATAATTAGGGAATGTTATAATTCTCATTATGAATTTATAACTGCTTCTAAGGTACCCCAATAAGAATTTTGTTGGCATTCTTTATTTAAGGATGTAAGTGAATATATTAAGAAGAGTGATCAATGTCAAAGAGTATGCAATATTTCTAGAAGAAATGAAAAGCCCTTAAATCATATTTTGGAAATTGAGTTTTTTTATATTTGAGGATTAGATTTTATGAGACCATTTATAAATCCCGTGGGTGCCAGTATATTTTTATTGTTGTTGACTATGTATCAAAATGGATTGGAAGAGTGGCAACACTTAGAACTGATGCTCAAGCTATGCTTAAATTTAAAAAAAAAATTTCTAGATTTATAATTCCTAAAGTATTAATTAGTGATGGGGAAGTCATTTATTTAATAAAAGAGTAGAAATTATATTAATAAAATATGGTATTTATTATAAGATTGCAACAACTTATCTTCTCCAAACTACTGGCCAAGCTGAAATTAGTAATAGGGAGATTAAAAGAATTTTGTAGAAAACTGCTACTGTTAATAGGAAAAAATGGGTTATTAGGTTAGATAATGCACTTTTGGCATATATGATTGATTTTAAGATTCCTATTGGAATGTCCCCCAATAGGTTAGTATTTGAAAAAGATTTGTCACCTTTTTGTAGAATTAAAACATAAAGTCTTTTGGGCATTGAAAGAATTAAATTTAAATTTTAAGGGGGCAGAAGAAAAAAGACTAATACAGCTGAATGAACTAAAAGAATTTAGAAATAAGGCTTATGAAAATGCTAAGATTTATAAAGATAAAATTAAGAAATGATATGATCATAAGTTTCTTAAAAAAGGAATTCACCATCGAACAAAAATGTTTTACTCCTTAACTTTAGATTAAAATTATTCTTAGGAAAACTAAAGTCTATGTGATAAGGACCATTCACTGTTATAAAAATATTTCCATATGAATATTAAAATTCAGGATAATTTTTTTTTCATATTTTTAAAGTCATTGACAATAGATTGAAACCTTGTTTAAGAGAAGACAGATTGTTTGAGAAATATCACTAATGTGGTTCATCCTAAAAAGGAATAATTGACATAGTATGGCTGAAGACTATAAACTTAGCATTGATGCGAGGCAACCCAATTGTGTTTTATGTTTTGAATATCTTGGGTGTTATGTTATTTTTATTTGGTATTAGTCCTTTTTTTGTGTTTATAAAGTATTATTTCTATTTTATTTATATTTAATTTAAATTCCAATTTATATTTAACTGTTGAATATTATTCTCAACATAGTGCACTTATTTCGTCATAATTATACAAAATTAAGATTTTTATAAAATCCTACATAATGCTTTAGAAAGCAAAAAGAAAGTTGTCCCAAACAAAATCTAAATTTTAGTTTATAGGATTATACATACTTTTATATGACACAAAAATGAAAGATATCCCAAAAAATAGCTATACATGATAGGTGTGTATAATCTTAAAACTCAAACTTTAACACTACACATACCCATGAACATGTGTTTGGGTCTAACCTCATTCATCCTTAGTTGACATTATATAATTATTATCATCATTTTGACTTTACCTTAAATATCATCATATACGTAATGTACCTATGAACCGGTTATATTCATTTAAGCCTTAGGTTTAATGGTTCAGCATTTTTGTTCTGTTCGCGACATCGCCTATCGTGACATTCCGCAAGCTAGCCGCAGCCTTCGAGAGATAATTTTTTATTTATTTATTTTTTTGTTGATTTCAGTTTAGAAGCTTGAAATTATCGCGAGGCCCAACCTTCTCCTCCCTCGAAGGGTCGTGAGGAAGGATAGGTTCGTACTTATTACCTGTTGCTAAAGCAGGCGTCGAAAGAACATTTGCTACCATGAATATTATAAAAAATCGGCTGTGAAATAGGATTGAAGACCAGTGGATGAATGATTTATTAATTGCTTATATTAAGAAAGAAATTTTAGATTCTATTAATAATGAAGTGATCATTCAACTATTTCAGAATATGAAGAGTAGACATTATAAATTGTAAGTTGTTTACTATCTTATATTTAATATTTCATATTCTCAATATGCTACATCAGCCTTGCAATAATACTTCAATAGAAATAAAGAAGAAAGGAAATTTGATAGAAGAAGGTCACAGCTTCCATATTAAGAATTTCACCATAACCTCTCATGTAACATCTTATTCTTTCCTTTCATGGCACTCATAATTGTGACTTGCTATCAGATATACACTACAAGTCTACAACTTTCTATTATAAGATGTGCACTATAAGCAGCTCTAGTTTGTCCTGAACCATACTTACTAGAACTTGAATTAATTGCTAAGGCAATAAGAAGATTAAGATTTTTTTTTTTTTTTTTGCTGCAAAAATTTCATTTTTTAATAGATAAGAAGTTTTGGATGTTTTGTGGTCAATAATCTCTTTAGTTAAGTAAGATGCACATCAATTAATATTGCATCAAATCCTGAAAATTTTTATCCTTTTTTTCTCTCCACAAAATTATGTAATAATATATATTTTAGTGCTTTTAAAGGGCTGAAATCATATAAATTATTTGCTTCTGCGCAATGAAGAGTAAAATTTAGTGGCTTCCTTTTAATAGAATATTCAAGTGAGTTAGCCTACAAACATTATTTGTGTCATTATGTTATTATTATATATATTAATTATGTGTTAAGTTATATTATTCTATATTAATATCTTACTAAAGATCTAAATTCATAATCATTTAAAAAAAACTTGAAATTATATTATTCAAATAATTTATCATTGTTTGAATTAGCTATCATTCAAAAATATCCTTTTTAATCTTAAAATTGCAATAATAATTTTCAATATTTTAAGTTCATTTATATATCTATTACTTAATTTTAAGAAGCATTAACAAAATTTTATATTTAAATTTTATCTGATAAGAATTTATATCTTGACGCTAGATGTTGAAATAGTAAAAACAAAAAAAATTTATTACGTGTAAAGAAAGGTTTAGTACGTGTCTCTAACGCACTAATTACACTAATTGGTGTCCTTCCCAAGACAATTAATTCACGTGCAACAAAGAGACCGTTACCATTTGTCCTCCGTTAGCAACATAAATGGCCACAGCATCCGCTCTTAGTACGTAATACGCTATCTAATTGGTTGAATTTTGCATGCGGCGTAGCCGCGGACTGTGACTACCCACCAACTAGCGACCTTATTTATGACGTCATGACGTGGACTATGACCTTTTCTAAATATTAAAGTCTATGTTGAATTAATTAAAATATAAAATTAAATTATATATATATATATATATATATATATTATATTGGAAATAATTGACTGATTCCCGTTATACGGATTATAAAATTTAGATGCCCCTGGGTGGATAATTAAAAACCAAACAACATGATTAGATCTTGATAGAATTTTAGAAGTAATGAGGGTGATTGCTAGAGGTGACTTGGATGGGGATAACTCAAAAATGCAAGTGATCACTTTTTCTCCCTCTTGAATATTCCATTTCGAGAGAATGAGGTCATATTTATCAACTTTTCGAGATGAGTATTTTCATAAATTTAGCCATAATCAGATAATCTGTTACACTCCATATTGACCTCTTTGATCATAGTTCAATTATTAAACATTGGAATGCCTCTCGTCAAGCTGCTTGATTTAACTATAAGCTTGTTATAACTAAAAGTCATTTGGTTTATCAATTTATGTTTATAAGCTTCTAAATATAATTCAAGTCCTTAATCTAAGCAAATTTGGAGTTGGATCAGATCATTTGTAGTGTCGATAAATTTGTCTCATTGATACGTTCAATTCAATTATAAGTTTACATAAATTAGATTTTGGATGATTCTGAATTTATTTTTGAAAGTTTCTAATTCAAATATTATTTCGAGATTCATGCTGATCATGTTAATTTTCTGGAGTCATATCATAAGGAATGAACCATTGGATCAAAACTTTAGGTTTGATTTGTGCTTTCTGATATGTTGCTCACTTTTATGCAGGGGTGAAATCATGAATATGGCAGGGGGGCAATCTTAAAAAAAATTAATTATAAGAAAGGTGCATTTAAATAATCCCCCCCCCCCCCCCTCCCACCCCTCCTAAGCCTCTTACTTTGCTCCCATTTTACCCTAATTGCCCATAATCAGTCTCACATAGTCGCAAATTTTTCAAAAGTATTCTTACAATAAAAATTTGTCTGTCAGGGGGCATTGCTCCCTTGAATCCCCGACATATTTGCGAAGTGTATAACTATCAAGGATATGAACAAATAGGAAGTTAGCCAAATTTAAGGCAACTCCAAAATATATATTTTGTAGAAATTGAATGATTAATCAATTACATCATTTTGATTTTTTTTTTCAAGCAAATCATCCATACTTTAGCCTAAATTTTGTTTAAGAATAATTGTCATTGTATAAAATGTTAATTATATTTTTAAAATGTATTATGTACTCAAGTAAAAAAAATCATTAGTCATTAAAATGACATTATATATATATATATATATATATATATATATATATATATATATATATATATATATATATATATATATATATATATCTACTCTTTTAGCAACAAAATTTAAAGCCAAATTTTCTTTTTGGTAGCTAATATCAAGCTTCCTTTTTGGTGACCCATTTTCTTATAGTGAATGGTTGAACCAAATTCGAGGCAACACTAGTAGTTACTAATAAGTTTGTCTCCCCCTGAAAATTAAGGCTGGTTCTACCCCTAGTTGTATGCTCACATTCATTTGGATTATACTGTAGTAATCTAAACTAGGTTCAATAATTTGTTAATCTTAAATCAACTTAAGTCAACTATAACTTGAGCCCTGACCAACTAAAACCTTTATTGGCAAAAAGTTAAAATTGCTAAATCACTTAAGAGTTGAATTATACATAGCCTTCAGTACTAAGCTCTTGAATGCTACTAAGAAGATCGAAGATGTCGACTATTTTTCTAAATTACTCTCCTAAATTTCTTTGTTGCTGATCTAAGTGCTCAGAAAAGTGCTAGATTGTCAATTAGGAGTTCACAAAAGAACTCAAATCAAGGGACTGAAACATATTTAAAAGGTTCAAAGCATTAATTGGATGACCAAATGATCTCTAAATATGACATGCTTATAATCAAATCGAGCGGCTCGACGAGTCAAATCCAACGAGCGCAAGATCTGTTAATTCTAACATCATTATGGTACTTAAATGCTATGATAAAGGAAATCTATATGAGCCGTCCGATGGAGCACTCCAAATTTGCCCTAGATCTTCTTTATATTCTAGAGCGTGCCACTCAAAAAAATATTTAAAAAGACCCCTCACTCTCTAAATGAGGGGGGGGGGGGGGGACCTTTGGTTGGAGATTGAAGAGAGCTCTAGGGCTTCAAGGATCCTTGAGTTTTACCCATGCACCATCACAAGCGAAATTCCATCAACCATCGCCCCACCCCGACCAACGCAAGACCACCGCCCTGTCGTCGTTCACTGTCGGACCTCTTCTTGGTCATGGACCATCGCTGAACCACCACCCGTTCGTCGATCTCTACTAAATATCTGCCAGGTTACTGACCATCCTTTGGTTGGAGATTGAAGAGAGCTCTAGGGCTTCAAGGATCCTTGAGTTTTACCCATGCACCATCACAAGCGAAATTCCATCAACCATCGCCCCACCCCGACCAACGCAAGACCACCGCCCTGTCGTCGTTCACTGTCGGACCTCTTCTTGGTCATGGACCATCGCCGAACCACCACCCGTTCGTCGATCTCTACTAAATATATGCCAGGTTACTGACCATCACTAGACTAACCCCTATCTGCCAATCATCGGCAGACCTCCGCCCGACCGCAAACCACCTATCCGCTAATCTCCACTGGGTCGTCGATTAATGTCGGATCACTAACCACCACCAAACCTTTGCCTAAATATTGACCGTCGCTGGACCTCCGCCTGATCGTTGATTGTCGTCAGAACTCTGCTCGGCTGCCAACCTCTACAGGACCTCCACCGGGCCACCGTTAGTCGCCAAACCCTCGCTTTGCTATCATCGAATCTTCGCCCTGCTGCCAACACCTGCTAGATCATCTCCAAGTCATTGTTACCATACTCGTGACTTCTGTCATCTAACCATGATCATTACAAGTTCCTGAGCACTTATACGAAGTTCGACAAACTGTCCAAATTATTATAATTTCATCATCTCCAAGTTAAGGGGCGAGTTAAGCTTTGTAACTCACTCAAGTTTAATGGAATCTTCTCATTTGGGCCAGGCCCCATGTGTAACAGCCCAAACTCTTAACTATTGAGATATTGTCCGCTTTGTCCTAAGGGTCTTACGGGTTTATCTTATTAGTGTAACTTCCCAAAAGGTCACCTATCCCAAAATTTCTTTGGGAAGAGCATGCTTAACAGTGGAGTTTCTTAATAAAATTTCAAGAATTACACTAAAAGACACCTCGCTGTTTAAGAGTTTAGCTTCTTTTTACTTAAGGGGTTTCAAAATCTTCCTCACTTAAATAACTGATGTCCTCATCAGTATCTTTATCCCAGAATCATTCATTAGACAAATAGGATTCTAGAGGTAGTCCTTATAAGTTCAAGTGATGACTCCCACCACGTAGCACTTTGTCTCATACATGGTTTAAGAGGTAGCTCCCCTAGCGTAACACTTTATTTTGTATGACACTTAATTCCATAAATTTTTCGACTGGCGTATTGCTCTGATACCGCTTGTAACAATTCAAACTCTTAACTATCGAGATATTGCCGCTTTGGTCTCATGATTCTGTTCTGTTAGTGTAACTTCCTAGAAGGTCACCTATCTCAAGATTTCTCCGAGATGAGCATGCTTAACTATGGAGTTACTTAATGAAATTTCAATAATTATACTAAATGGTGCCTCGATGTTTAAGAGTTTAGTTTCTCTTAACTTAAGGGATTTCACACCGTGGTTTTTCCCTTTTTGGGTTTTTAACATAAAAAAATGTTTGGTGTTTCTTGCTCTCTCTAACTATATATTTGTGTGTTGGATATCCATGCATCGCTAGAACGAAAAATTCTGTAACTCTACCATCACGAATAAACTAGCCCGCAACATAAATAAATTAAAAAAAAAAATATTATACATATAAATAATAAGAGTTCTTCGAAATATTTTTTAAATCCTCATACTAATTTTTCACAACTTATATCCTAAATAAATAAAAAAAAATTTTACATAAAAAATATTTCATGATATTCTAATACAAATGACATCAATATTAATTTAAAAATCTTTAGATTTATCTTAAAATTAATGTAATATTAATTATATGTATAATATTAATTTTAAAATAATTTATATAATATTTAATTTCATTTTAATACAGTTTATATATACATACAATTTTTCCCTTCATTCTAGTACTACCGACTGCCACTTTGTTGGCGGGCCTACTAAATCCTGCTCGACCACTGTAAAAATGACACGTGGAAAATATGGACATCGGATCCGTCGCGATTATTTAGTCGAATGACCTTTCGTCCTTCCACAGCAGCAGCTGATCTTTTCCACGTCCACGGCGATCGTGGGTAGTGTCCAGTGTCCACAGCCCGGAGCGTTACGGCTACCCGGTCGTTAAATTATTTCCACACAGCGACCGCCACCGTCAACGTGGACTGATCCAGACTTTCTGTATCAGCCTTCGAACTGCTGCGGCTGCGTGGCTCCAGCTCCCAGGCATTTTCTTGTGAGTCGGAATCGGAGAAAAAGAAAAGAATTCTGCCAATTGGAAGGGTTTCAGAGCTTGAAGAAGATAAGAAAAGTGAAGCTTCGAGATGCTGTTTCGATTCTTTTTATCTTCCCTTTTTTCCTCTCCTTCTGCCGTAGGAAATCTTGACCGTCCGTTCTATACGGCGCCGATGAGGCTAGGGTTACCGTGACAGGGACGGATGTTGGGAAAAGGAAATCTAGCTTGCGATTCACGCGAGTAAGAGACGTTCATGCGTCCTTAAAACCACGTTGCTCCTTTTCGACATTTTCTTCTTCGGTAAATCGATGTCATTAGTAGGAGAAGGATCAATGACGTGGCAGGAGGAGTTGGCTAGTTTGGTGGGGGAAAGCGGGGTTCAGTATTCTGCCATCGGCGGCGAGGCGGAGGGAAATGCGGCGGATCTCAATGGGAGTGTGGTCGGTGAGGGGTACTACAGACATGAGGATGGCATTGTGCCGGAGGAGAGCATGAAGGACCAGTTGAAGGGGTTTTTGAAAGCATCCGTGGAGATGATGCAAGATTTCGGGAGGGGATGCAGAGATATACTGCAGCAGAGCCTGACGGGGGTGGAGGACTCTTACGTGGCGAGGAGGCTCCGCGGGCCGTGGGGTGTAGTCTCGAGGCGGCTTGGGTTTTTGAATGATTACTTGCCCGAGGATCGGGATCCGATACACTCCTGGTTGGTGATCATCTGCGTTTTTCTTGTAGCGCTTCCAGGTATGGCAAAGTGTGGAGCTTCTTTCAATGCCTATTCCTATAGTATTGGTGCTCTGAGTACTGTTACTTTATGCTTGTTTTGTTGATGTTATTTTTGTTCGGCTTGTTTTGAAATGGGAACTGTGGTAAATATATTGGCGGCTTGATAAGAATCTTTTGTAATGGATTGTTTGATTTGAAAATTTGAAGTTGGGCGCTTTGGTTTAGCATAAAATTTAGGTTTTTTCGTATAATTCTTCATCAACTTTTGGGTATAATTGGGTTTGATATTTTTATTTTATATTTTAAGATTTTTCATGGATTACTAAAAGATTGGGCCTCTCTGATGTTGACTTGACTTTATTGTGCATGCTCGTAAGAGATATCTATTATGATTTATGAGTGCGTGAAGATGGTGTGAACACGGATTTTGCTTTAATTTTCCGTCCCCTTCTGTTATCTGTAGAGAGTTGGATTTGTAATCCTAAGAGAACTTTGTATAGTTTTATCAGCTTCATGGTTAGCTCGAAGGCAAGGCCTATGCCATTTCACCATGTGATACATCCCCTTTTGCATATGTAGCCGGAATGGAGCCATGGTTAAGTTACTTTCATCTTATCTTGAACTTTCATGGATTCAAATTATGGAAATAACCTCCTTGCAATGCATGGTTTAATCAATCTGTCCCTAAACTTTGCATTGCAAGGCATTCAATTTTTACGAATTGCGTACACTTCATCTTTTATACCCTATTTTTTGCCTTTTCTTTCTATTTGAAATATAGGCTTCATTATGATTTCAAATCACGGAATCAAGTTTCTTGCAACGCATGGGTATGTTTGCATTCATCGATCCTCCTTGTACTTTTTGCTTTTTCAGGAGCCTCATGCACTGGGTTAACATCAATTTTCTCATATTGTTTTGTTGCCGCCACTTTCTATTCGAAATATCGGCTCCATTGTTTTTAGATCTCTGCAGCCGTGATTGTTGCCAATTGTGATATTTTTACCCTACCAGGGCTGGATTGCTTATGCTGATCTCACTTTGCAATGTTCATCTGGGGTTGCTTTGTAATGTTTTAACTACCACGTTTCATTTTCTTTTAGCTAGAGTGGTTTTAGGTAAAAAAAATATGTTCTTACCATGTACAAGCCATTGCGTGGATTGTGCTCATTGTTTAAATATTATGTTATCTCTTTTCTCAGTTCTTACTTGCTGCTTTGTTAATCTTCAATGCTATGTTTCAATTTCTTCTAAGTTGAGTGGTTTTAAAGCAAGTGTCTGAATTAGATAGGCACAAGTGTGGGACCAAAAATTGGCTACTTGATTCGATGAAGCAGCTAAACTGCAGTCTGGGCTATGTGAAGACGGAAAGAATGCTTAAAATATACCATTTTTGTGGCCTGGCTATAGTTATGATTAATATGGTTTATAATCTTTAGCATGCCAGCCTTTTCATGGTTGCTAATTGCTTTTTATTTTTGGAACTGAAATGAACTTCTAATTTCTCTTAGTATTGTGCTGCTTAGCCTATTCTTTCAGTTACATTTTTTTGATATTTTTTCATTCTGCTAAAAATATGTTGGCAGAAAGTGCAAGGCAGGGAATGGTTATAACTATGATCTATGATGCACCAACACTTCTTTTCAAAGAGGCATGCAGTGTTCGACACGTATCCGACAAGACACACATCTGATATGCCTCCAACATGTGTCGGACATGCTGAAAATGTGTCCGATTAAAAAAATATTAAATATATATTAGATACGTGTGTCCGACACACGTGTCTTAAATATTTTATGAAAAATTTAAAATTAATTTATTTTATTTAAATTTTTTATTTATTTAAAATATAAAAACTAAATTTTTGTATTTTCTATCCACAACATCAAATCAATCACCCGCACTCAAATACCCCACTCATCGAATATTCTCATTTTCATTTCTCTTTGACGGGTTGGGATTTTGGTCTCACAATAATGCCCAATGTCATCTCAACATCGAAGTCTGACGTTACAACATCAACATTTCAAAACCATCTCAACATCAAAGTCTGACACTGTCTTGACATTAATGCTCGATGCTAGTAATTTCTATATCCACAACTTAACAACTTATCTTTGTCCGACGTCATCTTATTATCGACGACCAACGCCCTCTCAACATTGACGACAGACGCCCTCTCAACATTGACGACCGATACTTACTACATAACATCGATGCTAGACTCTCGATAGCATTGTCATCTCCTCTTTCGATGTCTGACACACAACATCGACGCCCAATTTTCGACATCCTAATATTAATCATTTTAAGCATAAATTGTAGTTAAATGACTTATTATTTTTAAATTATTTTTAATATTAAACTTATTCAATTTTTATACAATATTTTAAAATATAAAAATTATAATACCTTATCTAACCCATGTCCCTGCCCTATATTTTCAATAATAGATGTGTCCCGTGTCCGTGTCATGTTGTATCCGTGTCGTCATATCCATGTCTATGCATCATAGGGTTATAATAAGAGAACTAACTAGTAATTTGAAAAATGTCAAGACTTTCATTAAAATAGCCTTTTGGATTGAATATAATTTACCTTATCCACCTATTTTTGTCCTTTTTGTAGTCTACCTATCTTTTGCAAGAGTAGCCTGGTGGTAATAAATTGCACTAGATGAGGAATGAAGACAACGTTCATTTACTGATTGGAAAGTAATATCGCCTCTATACGTATGTAGGGTGGGACTTAAGCAACTGGTAGATGATCACTCAGTCAAGTTGCCATGACCATCATGAACTCGCCAAAACTAACAAGAATTTGCCATTTTATGAAGAAGTGACAAGGGATCCAGTCCCATTAGCTAGGAGTATACTTGGACTTGTCAGGAGCATTCACCCAGCCTATGGGGCACTTGGCCCTATCTGAGGGTATTCACCCAACATGGAGGATCACTTGCTTGACACCCAACCCGGAGAGACTCGCCTACTCCTATCTCGAGCCAATGATTTCATCAACAAGTTGGCATTCCTCTCTAGAGACTTGTGACCTTGTATACTTAGTCGGTGACTCCTGCATACCACTTGCCTAGAAGGGTTGTTCATTTATACCCATTGGTACCTTGACCGATATTTCCATGTGCACCCATTAGTGCTCTATCCATGTGTATCCACATGTTTGTGGTAGTCCTATAATGTATTTTTTTAATTTTGTTTATTATAAGGTTAATGTGTAACATCTCTTATAGTGTCTAAAACTCTATAAATACGGGATCAAATGACTGTTTTTAGGGATAGTGATATATGGACATTTTGTGCTAGTGGTGAAATCCTTAGAGCTTGAGAACTTGACTCTTAATAGGACAATGGAGAAAAATGATTCATGTAGTCGACCCCAGTCACCCCACGTAGTGGGATAAATGCTTGATGTTGTTGTAGTGAAATCTTTAGAGTTTTGCTCTCTTTTATCTTGTCTCTTTTATCTACTTACTATTATATTGGAGTCTTATAAGTCCTGCAAGTAAGGTTTTGGTATAATCATATACAGATCTGGATTCAATATTTTGAAAGGTATGGTGAGTGTGCATTGATGCTAAGAAACAAAAGCCAAGCATTATAAGAAACAAAGTGTTAAAATATAAGAAGATCTACAAAAAGGAAGAATCAAGATATCGTCACTAATAGACAACTAGTCCCGAAGAATCTAACAAGTACTTAGGGAACACATCCATAGAATTTGGCAAATTCTCAAGAAACTTGGTATTCATCATCTCACAATGTTCGATCACACCAAATTTGAGAATTTGGTGAACTCCTTCATCTCTTTTAGAAAGCTTTTTCTCTTTGTTAAAAGCATATATGTACATAAATATATTAAAGAAAGGAAGAAGTGAACAATTTTAAACAAGTTGGATTTATAAATTCATGAATAAGCTTTAAACTTGAAGTCAACCAACTTCAAGTTGCAAAGTTGACGCATTGACGGCGGGGATTTATATTGAAAAAACTTATTTCCTCAATGAGCACTCATCTAATTAAGTAAACTATAGACTAATTTATGTTTGAAATCAGAGTGATATTGCTCGCTATAGAGAACCAAGGCCCCCAGTAGACGGATAGTCTATGCTATGCTTAATGAGGTCAGATACTTAATCTTAAGTTTCATTATAAGGTAAAAGGATGTATTTGATAAATTTAAGAAGTTGAAATTCACTTAGACTTTTTTTAAGTTGATCCCATAGGCCTCATACTTAAAAACTTTGATCTTGAGGATTAAACGTGGAGGCGTCCAATATTTGAACTCGGCTAAATTTCTAGTCTTTTCATGATATCGAATTAGCCAAGAGAGGAGCTTGCCATCGAACTTGCCATCACTATCCATGTCGTCACCCTAAACAATGAGCTTAACATAATAACTCGCCAATGCTCTTTCTCATATACCCTTGCAGATCTTTCATGCCAAGTTAGCTTGAATCATGGTTGCGACACTGAAGGCTACCGCGGTCTTACTTGGTACAAAAATAGGGATATTCCAAGAAATGTTCTTGTCTACTTTTTTATAATTCAAACAAAGTTATAGAATAGAGCACCTAAGACTTTGATTTTCATCTTTTGCATGTTCATTATGATATTCAAAATATTGAAAATTTATAAAAAGGGATTTTTACATACACAACACTTAAAACTATTATAATTACATATTTAACATCTAAACTTGTCTATTTACTTATCTACCACCTAAATCATATTCCACTTGTCTAAAATACCACTCCCGTCAACTTCCGTCAAAACCCTACCCCGACACCTTCGCTCGACACCCTTCCTTTCACCTTGCCTCTTTTAAAAAAAAAACTGGCTGGCTAAATTATTTAAAAAAAGAAAGAAAGGAAGGAGTTACCAAGAAGAGCAACAATGCCAGGGATGTCAATTCCCATGGCTCCAAACTTACTAAAACAGAAGAGATACTCTCGTTGTGATCAGGCAGAAACTTCTCCACCACCTCCGACCTACTCTTCCTCCCATCCCTCCTCCCTATCTTCAAAGCAATGGTTGGTCCTCCAGCCTTTTCATCGGTCAATCCAAAACAAATTAATCAGCAGTAGAAGATAATATAAGATAATTGATTAGCTAAGAGAGAAAAAAATAAAGAAAGAAATACCACAATGATCCCATCTCTTGCCGAAAGAACTAAGATATCAGCGCATAAGACAACTCCAGGACACTCCCTCTCCACTGCATCCTTGATTTCTTCCAAGTACCTGAAGTTCCTCATGCCAAAGCTTCTGTCTGTCTCCTTCTCGGAGAGAGTCTTTCTAGTTGAGTCAAGAAGCAGAGAAGTGTCGCAAGACTACATATGTATTTATAAATCACAAAATTTGTTGTTAGAAAGAAATGTTGTTTAGTCATGAAAAGATTTATGTCATCTATATATCTTTGCCTTTCTTTCTTTCTCACATGGACGGTGCAGTCATGACTTCAACAGCAATGTCGTAGGAGGCGGAGAAGCTTAATGCGACTCTTTCTGGACCACTTCATGCGATAACAATATTTACAACAACAAAGAAATGGAGAAGACGGAAAGCAAAAAACGCGAAGGTCAAATGTAGAGGCGAAAAAAAAAAAAAACGTGATAGCAACGAAGAAATGGAGAAGATGAAAAGAAAATCTACGCGACTAAAAGTAGGTCTTGAGTAAAAGGCAGGTCTCGAGCCAAGAAGAGGCGAGGCGAAAGGTAGGGTGTCGAGCGAAGGTGTCAGGGTGGGGTTTTGACGAAAGTTAACGTCAGTGGTATTTAAGAGGAGTGGAATATGATTTAGGTGGTAGATAAGTAAATAGATAAGTTTAGATGTTAGATATGTAATTATAATAGTTTTAGGTGTTATGTATGTAAAAATCCCTTATAAAAAATGTGTAGTTTGACATTCAAAAAATTGATCTCCAGGAATCTGTCACTCATATATTTTTCGAAGAATTTAATATTTGGCTGCAACGAACATCATTGTCAATATGTGCTCCGAGAACTTGATAGGTGGAAATTCGGTAATTCGACATTTTCTATCTATGAGATTTTGCCGGTAATTTTTAATGAACTCAGGGAACTCGCTAGCGAAAGCATTACTCAACATTAGAATCTCCTCTTTTTATATGAGAACTCTCTATTTAGTATTCTACTACACTCATGGAATTATAGTGGTTATTCCTACACGATTCAAGAATTGAATTATATATTATTTATTAAAAGTTTAAGCTATTGGCCTAACTCTATAAGATGTCGAAGGATAAAATGTCTAACCCTAGAATTTGACTCGCCTTTTGCGACAAGTCCATTTTAGTTAGGAGAGTTTAAATGGTTACCCTTGAGAAGATTGAGTTATGAGGAAATGTTAGGCCCATTCAAGGCGGCGATCTAATCCAATGACATAGGAGGAAAAGGCAACATGTCTTGATTGCTCATCTTAATAAAAAAGCTTATGTTTATTTAGAAATTTGTTCATTTAGAAATTTGTTCATTTTTGCATGATAATTCAATGTTAAGGAGTTCGACATCAAGAGTACGACAAGTCTGATCCATTTGATGAATAAAATATTATTTCATTTCACTCTCAAGAGATCAATTACAAAATCCAAAATATTCTACAAAACATATGCTATCAAAATGTCAAATGAAAAATACAACTCAAATATCATGTTCGGGCAAATATCCACTATCTGAATCATCAGAAGACAAGTGTTCTCTATCCTCATTGTCAAGTTTCTTCTTGCCTATTAAATCTTCTTATTGCTCTTTTAAAAGAAACTGAAATTACGCCGTGCATAGTTTATCACAATTTTATCCACCAACTCGTCTAAGAAAAAATGATGCCCTATTGGAATTTATATCCCACCTCATCTATATATTTGGCAATATTTATGAACTCGATAAACTCTACTAGTTGAGAGGTACTAGGTTTAGATTTCAACTTCTTCAGCAAATTCTCAAGCTCGGTTTCGCAATTGTGTTGAGCATATAGACTGGGCTATTTCTTTTCTTGGGATTTTGACTCAGACAAAGAAGACTCTAAGGCATTGATCTTGCTCTGTAACTTGACGATCTTCAGATCGTTGACTCTACGATCTATTTATTCATCTCTTTCTTATACGCATCTATATCTTTGACAACTTTTTTGTTAAAGTCATCAATGTAACTTTTAGCTACTGTCTCACCTATAAGCAATCAGGCCTTGGTTCTCTTTTTGAAGTTGTTCCAACTTGCCCTTTATGTTCATTCTTTGTAATAATGAACTTATGCGAGTTAGCAAAAAAGAGGACACTCTGCCATGTATATGCCCTTAGTAGGCATCTCTCTAAATTACTATGGAAGTTGTTTGAAAAATAGTGGTTTCAAGATCAAAGTCTGCCAAGTGAAGCTTATTTTTGGGCAACAGAGGATCAACACTGGTGTTAACTATAGCTCGCCCTTTTTTACCCTAGCCAATTGATGATTTCCTCCTCATCTTTGTAACTTGTCTTAAATTTCCTTATAGGATGGACACAAGTCACCTACTCCTTGCTTTTGTCAGCTTTAACTGAAGACATAAGTCATCCTCTCTCTCTCTCTCCCCCTCCCTCTCTTTTCTGTACTTAGTTTCGACCGAAATCTTATAAGTTTTACAAATAAGGTTTTTCTTTCACCACAGACAGAGCTGTATTCAATAATTAGTACCTGTATTTGTGGCCAACTTATTACAGGTATGGTGAGCGTGTTATTGCATTAGAGGGGTTGTATGCCAGTAATGCGGCGTGTTGCACCCTACCTCGAAAGGAGATGTTAGGGTGTTCAATTCCTTCAGAAAAATAGAAAAAAAGTCCATGTTTCTGTATTGATGGTTCTGGCTTTATCATATCAGAATGTGCATGATCCCTAGAATGGACGAGAAAATGCATCAAAATTTTATTTGTTGTAAACTATTAGTTTGATTTTGCAAAATTTTCTTAATTAATATCTTGTTGTTTGTCTAAATGGCTGCAACCCACCAAAAGCATTCAACAAATTTGTATTCTATCAATTCAGCTGTGTATAGGAGCTCAATTATATAAATTCTTACCTATAGAGGATGGTTTGGTTTGATTAGCCATAAGTCGGTCCAACTTGATGCGGTCAGTCACAACAATGACAATGTATCATGACATAATGAGCTCATTTTACTGAACATTTAGGCATGCATCTGTTTTGAATAAGAATAATGGGAAGAACAGTCCAAAGACTGCCTTTTGCATCAGTGATAATCATGAAAACATTCACTTGTTATTGGCAAGGCCAGCTCTTCATTACGCTACTTGGAGCATTACAGAAAAGCTTCAAATAACTTAAAGTGCAGTCAAAGTTGCATGCCTAGTGCCTGTAATGCTCATTAATCTTATCTTAGCTCGATTGCTTGAGCATGCCATCTCCATTCATACATTTCTCCTGTTTCGTTAATTTGAGTCAATTTTAAGTTTACTTTTTTACATTTTACTTTTCCGTATGATAAACTCAGAAATTGCACAGTTGTTACTTCCATACCAGTTTTAGCTGAAACGTAATGTGAATTTTCTTGGAGCCTAGTTAATGTGCATAGTAATGCTATCCTCTTGAGTATTACCTTGTTGAGAACTTTCTACTAGACCGTTATTTTTCTATTGTAATTTATCAAATTTAAATTTTGATATATTGGATCACATTCTTTAATAACGGAACTCATTTGCAGCTTTGAATGTAAATAGTGGCCACATAGTTCAAGTTCAACTTACAAAGAAACTGTATATACATCCTCCTAGTGCTAGCCTAATCCAACTTCCGGATGGAAGAGTTATGGCCTACCAGGAACAAGGGGTGTCAGTTGAAAGGGCTAGATTTACCATGATTTCTCCACATTCTTTTCTTTCCTCTCGCTTAGCAGGTCAGAATTGTTATCTAAGAATACTGTAATCTTAGCTGGCAGAATTGTTATTGCTCTCCAAAGTTGAGTTGCCTTACAGACTGCCTACTTTTACAGGTATACCTGGCATCAAAGAATCTTTGTTGAAAGATTTTGGTGTTCGTTTTATCACATATGATCTTCCGGGTTTTGGTGAAAGTGCTCCTCATCCCTGCAGGAACCTCAATTCATCAGCACATGATATGTTGCAGTTAGCAAATGCTCTCGGGATTATGGATAAGTTCTGGGTGCTGGGTTACTCTGGCGGAGGAATGCATGCTTTGGCTGCTGTTCGCTACATCCCTGATAGAATTGCAGGTTTGTTTGCTTTTTTCATTCAATATCAATGCCAACCGGGAATAAGCCTGGTCTTTTTTTATGGGCTTAACGTACCAATTTCATAACTTGATTGAGTTGTGTTTTTTACCTGTATCAGGAAATGTTGCTATTTGCACCACAAAAATTAAAAAAAAAAAAGAAAAAAAAAAGGAAAAAAAAAGTCTTGAAGTCTGTTCAAACACGGAACACTATTTTAGTCGAGCTATGATGCACAAATACGGACACGATATGACATGAACACTGGACATATCAATTGAAAATATAGGACAAGGCACGGGTTGGACACGATATTATAATTTTTTTATATCTTAAAAATAGTGTATAGAAATTGAATAAGCAGAATATTAAGAGTAATTGAGAAATAACAAGTTATTTAACTAGGATATGTGCTTAAAATGAGTAATATTAGGATATCGATATTCAGATGTGGATATCATGTCAGACATCGAGAGGGGAGATGACAATACTGTTTAGAGTCGCATCGACTTTGTGTAATGGGCATCGTGCATCGATGTCAAGACGACATTAGACATCAATGTCAAGACAATATTGGGCATCAATGTCAGGACAACATCGACCCTCGATGTCAAGATGACGTCGGTCGTTGATGTCGAGAGGATGTTGGACAAAGATGAAATGTCGGGATGGCGCAAGGGCATGATTGTGGGTATAGAAATTGCTGACGTCATGCTCCAATGTCAAGATAACACCAGACTTCAATGTTGAGATGATTTTAAAAAATCGATGCTGTGACAGTGTTGGACAGATGGCATCATGCGTTGTTGTAAAACCCTAGTCATAACCTGCTATAGAGGAATGAAAATGAGAATGTTTGGGAAATGAGATATTGAGCATGAGCGATTGATTTGGGGTTTTGAAGAGAAAATAAGAAATTTAGTTTTATTTTTTTAATAAATAAAAATTTGAAGCACAAGATTTTAAATTCATAAAACATTAAGATACGTGTGTCGGACACGCGTGTCCAATTTATTTTTAATATTTTTTTAATCCGACACATCTTTGGCGTGTCTGACACGTGTTAGAGGTGTGTCAGATGCGTGTTGTATCTGATACGTGTTGGACACTGCATACCTCTTTGAGAAGAAGTGTCAATGCATTATAGTAGCTGAGTAAAGTGAGGTGTTGGAACCCACTTAATTATTTGTTGTAGCACGATGCACCGCCCCTCAAGTATTGGAGCACATGCAAACCTAAATAAATCACTTTTTTACTAATTCGATAGGAGTACCTAGTATAACGTCTACTTTAATGAAATGCAACATCCTAATTGATTTGATTGACGAGCATACATTCATGTACGCCTGCTGGATAATATGATTATGAGGATTACTTCTTTTTATGATAGCATTATCTGTTGGAGGTTTCACTGGGCAAAATTGACCGTTATTTCTTTTGCTTATAAATCTGTTTGAATAATTGAATGTTTTAGTAGGAATCACTCCTAATTTGGAGGGAGGGAGGGAGGGAGGGAGGGGGAATATATGCCATAACCTGAAGTTCTTTGACCAGGAACCAATCTTAATCTCACTAGTGAAACTACCTTCAGCACCATCATTCCATGATCTTCTACTGTCCCCTGCATGGTCGCTTAAAACCACCTCTACCCAGTTATAAATTAGTAAATTTGATCCATCGTGAAGTAGACCCGTCCAATTTGGTCTATATCTATAGCTAATAAATCCTTATATTTTTTAAAACCTAGTTATCACATTAATTAAAGGAATATATGCCACATAGTGGGGTAAAGGCTTGATGTTGTTGTTGTTGTTATTTTTATATCGACTATCTAACATAACATTTCACTTTTCTCATTTAAGGCTTGGGACCCAACAACGACAGTGTTATTTAGCAGATAAGGTTGGAGTAGCTCCAATGACTGATAAGATTAGAGAGAGACGCCTTAGGTAGTTTGCTCACATAAAATATCAGCCTTCTGATGACCTTATGTGGAGAGTAGATGTATTAGACCCGGCCTATGTTAAGAAAGGTAGAGGTAGACCTAAAAAGATTTGGCTAGAAAGTATTAAAAATGATATTTTTTTAAAATGAGAATTTGACTCTTAATAAAATACAATGGAGAAAAAGTATTCATGTACCCGACCCGATATAGTAGAATAAAAGCTTGTTGTTAACTTCTTGTTGTTGTTGTTGTTGTAGTATCACATAAATGATGAGAATGGGTGTCTAGAGCTCTTGCCTTTCTGGTTAATCATTTTTGAGGCAATACTTTTATTTCCAAGTGTATATTTGTGGGCATTGAAAGCGTTTATGTTAACTGTGTTTTACATATGACTCTGGTTGTTATTGTTATCGAAATGAAAGTTAAGCCCAACATTGGAAGAAATCTGATAATTTGGTTTATGACTTGTACATTGACTTTGTTTTTTACCTGTTCTATTTCTTTTTCTGACATGATCTTTCAGGTGTGGCTATGTTTGCCCCAATAACCAATCCATATGATTCCAGAATGACAAAGGAAGAGAAAAATAAAATCTGGGAGAAGTGGACAGCAAAAAGGAAGTTCATGTTCATTGTAGCTAAAAGGTTCCCTTCCCTTCTTCCTTACTTCTATCGGCAAAGCTTTCTATCAGGAATGCAGGGTCAGTTGGAAAAGTGGTTATCATTGTCTTTGGGAAAGAAGGTATTCCCAACTTCAGTTGCTGCTTGCTTACGATTGAAAAAAACAGTACAAAATAATTCAAATACCAAAACATTGTAAGCTTGGCTTACCATGCGCTTATTTGTTTCCTCATCTTTTTTGTTGTCCTATATTGAGGCTTTTTATTTTATTTCTGAGGTTATTTTGATTTTCTTATTAATATGTGTTTAGGGGATAACCTTTTGATTCATATAACCGAGGACATAGAGGTAGTCCGATAATTTTCTTTTCCCCATATTTTTATCTCTAAATGTGCTTCATTTGCATTGCTGTCATGGTGTTGGATGGTTCAATTCTATACTGGCATAAGAACTCTAGGAATGGTGGCTCGTTCTATTGCCTGAAATTTGTGGAATTGATTTATATGGGTGTGAAACACATCCTCATTCAAACAAAAAATTAGCGTGCTAAGACAGTAAACCGTATGCATTTACTTTAATGTACCTCTAAAAAAAGTTCAATGTTGCTGTATTTTAAGTATTATTTTTATATTTGACCTTTTCATTATTCCCGTTATGCCTGCAGGATAAGGCTTTAACAGATGGACACATTTTTCAAGAATTTTGGGAAAGGGATGTGGCAGAGTCCATCCGACAGAATGATCCAAAACCCTTTGTTGAGGAAGCTGTATTACAAGTATCAAATTGGGGGTTCAGCTTGGCTGACCTTCAAGCACGAAAGAAGCACGAAGGCAAAAATCTCCTTCTTTGGCTAAAGTCCATTTATACTCAAGAAGATGGAGAGTGGACTGGTTTTCTTGGTCCGATACACATTTGGCAGGTCTCTTGCTAAACTCCCTTCTTATTTTCTTTTTTATTTTTATTTTTAAAAGTTTGCCACGAGTTCCATTTTGCATTAGTTCTAGGCTGGAGTTATTCTTTGTGATTGGGGGTAGGGTTGCTGTCCTGATATGATTGGCTTGGATTAGACCTACTATTCTTGTGATAGTCATCTGCCTAAATTTGCATCATACTCATATAGCTTTGTTAATCAACGAATAAGACAAAGGTTTCGGGCTTTAGGTACCTCTTGAATTGGTAGAGGAAATATTAGAAATAAGTGATGTTGATGACTACATATGTTTCATTTTCTCTAGAAATAGACATTTGTTGTTGATGCTCTTTTATATGTTCTTTATTAGCTTTTGATATAAGTTAGAAGAAATAGAATAGTAAAATTGGAAAAGGAAATAAAAATAATATTTGGAGGAGTTTCTAGGCTCAGATAATTTGGCCTATCATTCCAATCAAACCCTATGGGTATATATAGGTTCAATGGAGATTTCTAGATACAATGCAACTTTAAATGAAGAATAACACAATTGCTCAAGAGTTGCATTCGAAAATAGGGATTAATTCTTAATATGATCATAACTCACTCTATACTTCATACATGCATAAATTACTTTTAATGCATTCACAAATGCAACTTGATGTTAAAAATTTTAATTCCTAAAATTCTATACAACCCTTAGAATTATGAAGTTACATATTAGTTTGAATTTTCAACACTCTATTAAACTTCATTGCCTTCCATCCTCCAGTGTTAGAAGACCCTCGAGTTAATGATATGGATTTGCCACAAATGATAGGTGAAAATATTTGCAACTTGATTGCATTTCTTCACATATTGGATGGGCTATGGGGGGTTATTAGGGCTAACTTATCATGAATTTAAGGAAGGGATCGAGACTTGGCGAAGGTAGGATTTTTTTATGTTGAGTTTGTGGTGAGCTAGGCTTTGCTACTATAGAGGTCTTCACCAAGAGTGGTGATAGGGGGATTTAAATTTAGCTCAATGTTGAATTGTTATGAATGACTGTAGAGAGATTAGTAAGGTATTTAGGGTTTGAGAGAGAGAAAAATCGAGAGCTCTTAGGGTTTTGGAATTAGATGATGATGTCGAGTGCTTGTAGATATTTTGGGGTTTGATTAATTTTTTTTAGGCGTAGAAATCTATCCTATATGTTTTACAAATAGGTACAATGCCAATTAGAAGATCTTAAGAAGTCATTGAAAGGACAAACCATTGATACAAGAGCCAAATCGAAATGAAAGACAAATATTTTTCAAAGAAATGAGTAACAAATATGAGTAGGCATCAAAACTATAGCCTAAAGGTTGGGAGCTGGGGTATGAACTATTAGGCTAGGGCCTAGTTTGTAGGTTTTTAAATTCTGTTGCGGAAAAGAGTAAGAAGATGAGTATGGGTAGAGAATAAATAGTAAAATGAGATAAATATAGTTCCTCACATAAGAAATTACACCATGGTAAGCACCAAGCTATCCCATGCAAGAGGAAACTCTAATTTCCGAAGTCAAAACCAAGCAAATTCATTATTCCATCAATAAGTTCAATATATATACACAAGAATGTTTAAACCATTCAGTGTTGATAGTGATTCACATGATAATTGCTAAAAATAAAAAATTGCAATATTTAAATTTAAATGCAAGGAGGATCCATTAACCACTTGATAAGGAGTTACAACCACTCCAAATTTTATGGAGATGCTATCCATAAACCTTGATTTTTGGAAGAAGCGTTGAAATGTGAAATTGACCTTTGGATGGATGGGGGAGGGATGTCAAAACATGAATTTGAAAGTGAAATTTTTGGATATGCCTTAATGAATGATTATTGATCATCACACCCTTAAATTCTTGGTTGATGGTGGTTTTGATTGATCTTGATGCTTTGAATTATCTTGTAATGTCCAAACATTGACTAATGAATGCTCTTGTCATGATGAAGATTCCCATCCATTCAAGTATGAAATTGAAATCCAAATTTTCATTGTATCTACATAATTGATCATTGTCATTTTTTAAGTGGGAAACTTGTGCTTCATCAAAATTGATTTTTATTTGCAAGAAGACAAAAGAGATTAAGCTCATTGGTTACGTCATAGATCTCTTGCAAACTTCCAACTCTTTGTTTCCATGGACTATCTTCCAAAGTTGTAAGAGATGGTGGTGGTGTAGGTCTTGCTATTTGCTTTGCTTATTTTTCTTCTTCAAATTGGTGGATCTCTTTGTTAATTGGTTCCAATCCATCTTCATTGAATTCCCCATCATAATCCATGTGAAATTTTCTTGTTATTTGATGAAAGATCTTGCAAGTCTTTGACTTTGCATCATATTCAATGAAGACAAACTTGACACCCTTGTCATCAAGCTTTATTTATGTTTGATCCATAATATGTGCATATGTAAGAGAACCAAAAGCCTTCAAGTGAGAATATTTGGCCTCTTGCTACATGCTTCTTATGGTGTTGTGTTCTTCAAGCTCTTTGTTGGACATCCATTTAGTTAGATAGGATAGTCCACAACTTCAACTTTTTTGGACAAATTCTTGGTCTTTAACGTACAACGAATCATTTTGAACGTGATTTTATTTTTCTCTCCACAATGCTATTTTGTTGTGGTGAATATGGTGTCATCAAATATTGTCGAATGCAATGCTTCTTGCTATGATTTTCAAAGATTTTGTATATTAATTCTCCACCTTGATCTGATAGTAGTGCTTTGATTTGGATGCCATTAGATTCTCCACTATTACTTAGAATTTTTTGAGTATGTGAAATGCTTATGATTTATCCCTTAAGAGATAAACATAAGCTTTCTCTCTATAATCATCAATAAAAATTTAAAATAATGATTTCCTTCAAATGATGGAGTTATGGGTCCATAGATATTGATGTAGTGAGCTCCAATAGCTTTGTTAAATGATATGATACTTTTTGTAGTAGGACTCTTCATTGATTGCTTATTAATAGCACATTCATTACAACATTATTCTAGAGAGTTAATGTGATAGGACTCGATGATCAAAACTGCACACAATAATAAAGAAAAAAATAACTTACTCCAAATAGATCCAGAAATAACACTAAGAGGGTTGTATTTGCTAATCTCCAAGCAAAAAAGACAAGATACAAGTTGATTCACTGTTCGAGAGATGAATCATCTCTCCCACAATTCCTAGCAGCCAATAGGAACCTAAACACACAAAAACTGTTGTAGAAAATAAAACTCAACATAAACCCTAACCCTCCACAATCTCCCCCTTTAAACAGCCCAAATCCCCTAATAAATGCTTCTTACATCTTTCCTAAAGAGTTTTTCCCCAAAGCCTCTTCTTTTATAGGTGATAAAGGAGATCCTGGGCCCCACATGGGCAGTTGGGCCGTTGCTCGCCTTGGCAGCTGGGTTGCCAATAGCTGCATCAATATTCCCCTTCCAAAAAATCACCTTGTCCTCAAGATGGAAAGAGGGAAACTGCTTCTGGATGGTACTGTAGGGCTCCCATGTCACCTCCTACTCTAGTAAATCATTCCACTTGATCAACATCTCCCTGCTCCCCTTGTCTTCTTGGCACACTGCTTTTACTTCCAGCAGTTCTAATATTACCTTCATATCCTCTGATAGTGTGGCCGGTAGTGCAGGTGAGGGTGTGTGGTTTCCAATGGTTCATCTTAGTTGCAATACATTTTTTTAATTTTTTTTATCTTAGTTTCAATACATGAAATTCAAGATGGATAGTTGAGGTCGGTGGCAACCGTAAGCGATATGTTACTGCGCCAATGCACTCCACTATCTCATAGGGCCCAAAATAGTGGGTGGAGAGCTTCTCATTCCTTCCTCGAGCCAAAGTCCTCTGTCTGTCAGGTCGAATCTTCAGATAAACTCTATCCCAAACCTCAAATTGCACGTCTCTTCTGTGTCCATCCGTTTGCTTCATGATTTATTGTGCTCTTCGTAGATGTTCCTTCAATTCTGCCAAAATTTGATATCTTTCTCCTATGTATTGCTCCACTGATAACACTGGTGTGTTGTCATGCCCATAATATATCATATGAGGTGATCCCTCCTATATGAGATTTTAAATGGTGTTGTCTGAGCTGCTGTATGATATAAAATGTTATACCAATATTCCCCCTAGGTTAACCGCTTGGCCTACATCTTTGGTGTATCTAATACAAAGCAATAAGGATAAGTCTCCACACTACGAATCACCACTTTCGTCTGACCATTCGTTTGGGGGTGCTAAGTTGTACTCCGCTTCAGGATAGTCCCCTGCATCTTAAATAACTCCCTCCAGAAGTGGCTCAGAAAGACCTTATTCCGATCAGACACAATGGCCTTGGGTATGCTATGCAAATGGACCACCTCTTTAATGAATGTGGCTGCCACCGACATTGCAGTGTATGGGTGGCGTAAGGGAATGGAATGAACATATTTGCTCGATCTGTTCACCACCACTAGAATCACAGCAAACCCTTTTTGATCTGGTTAGTCCCTTAATGAAGTCCATAGTCACATCTTCTCACACCTTATCAAGTAATGCTAAAGGCTGTAGAAGACTACTTGTAGCCATAGCTAGGTATTTATCTCTCACACATCACAACGGGCCACCAACTCCTCTACATCCTTCCGCATGCCCACAAAGTATAGATCTGTTGCCAGTTTATGATATGTATTCTGAACTCCTGAATGTCTCCTAATAGTTGTGCCATGAAACTCCTGCAACATGTGAGAGTTATATGGCGATGACCTCGAAAGCACAAACCGTCCTTGGTATAGTAGCTTCTGACCCATCAAAGAGTAACTAGGATGGCTATCCTTGTCCTACAGTAAGTCTCCTCTGATCTCACAAAGTTTCTTATTTTGCTCTCTCTCATGCTTTAAGGCCTCCCAATTCACCACCATGGGAACATATAGAGTCATAACCTGAGGGTCTTCACTATGCCTGGAAGGAGTATCTACAGCTTTATTTTCTAGCCCGGGCTTGTACTGGATCTCGAAGTTATAACCCAATAACTGGGAAAGACACCGCTGATGCTCCTTTGTCATCATCCTTTGCTCTAATAAGAACTTCAAACTCCTCTGGTCAATCCTGACTATGATATGTCACCCCAAAGGTAAGGTCGCCACTTTTGTATTATCAACACTATCGTCATCAGCTCCTTTTCATACACTGATTTCAGCCGGGCCCTAGCGGTCAACACTAGGTTGAAATAAGCTATGGGGCTCTAACTCAGCATGAGAACTGCTCCCAATCCATAGCCTGGTGCATTAGTCTCCACTACAAACAGCTAGTTGAAATCTGGTAGTGCTAACATAGTGACACTTGTCATGGCTTTTTTCAGCTGCTCAAACGCCTGGGCAGCTGCTCCCCCCCCCACCCCACCCCAATTTGAAACTATCCTTCTTCAATTGCTCTGTCAACGATCATGCTATAGAACTGTATGCCCTCACAAACTTCCTGTAGTACCCTATGAGTCCCAAAATCCCCCTCAACTTCTTCAGGATTTTGGATAAGGGCCACTCCAACATAGCCTCTATCTTAGAAAGATTTGCAGCTACTCTTGGTTTGGACACCACATGTCCCAAATACTCTACCCTCTGCTATGCAAATGAACACTTCTTCAAATTGGCATACAACTGGTGCTCCTTCAATGTCCCTAACACGACCCTCAAATGCTCCACATGCTCTGCCTCAGACTGGATAAATACCAAAATGTCATCAAAGAAAATCATTATAAACTTGCGGAGATAGGGCTGAAATACCTTGTTCATAAGTGATTAGAATGTAGCGTTGGTAAGCCCAAAAGGCATCACTAAGAACTCATAGTGGCCTTCATGAGTCCTGAAAGTAGTCTTCTGGATGTTAGCAAGCCGCATTCTGATCTCATAGTATCTCGATTTCAGATCAATCTTGGAGAACATTTTTTCTCCATATAACTCATCCAGCAACTCATCAATGACGGGTATAGAAAATTATCCAACATTGTTTCCTTATTCAGAGCCCGATAATCTACACAAAATATTCAACTATCATCCTTTTTCTTAACCAGCAACATAGGACTGGAGAAGGGACTAACACTGGGACGAATGATTTGGGCCTCCAATATCTCCTTGGTCAGTCTCTCAATTTCATCATTTTAAATCTATGGGTATCGGTGGGGTCGAACACTGATAGGGGATACCTCCTCCTTCAACCGCTTCTTCTGAATCTCTGCCTCAGTCAACCGCTTGAAATTTCCCCCGGGCCGTACTCCCAATCCCCTATCCTTGGATACTTCTCTCTAAATGGGCATAGGCTATATCTTTGGTGCCAAAAAAGTAGTCATCATCCGGTATGAAGTTCCTGAACTGCTGCCCTTACTGCTTCTCTCAATTGAGTTTTTTTTCTTCACCAATTGGGCTAGCTCCATAGCCTCCTCCACCCCTCGTGGCCTCAATAATTGAATAGCGGCCCTGATATCTAGCTTGAGTCCCTTCATTAAATTCTCCTCCAACACTATCTCAGATAGCCTCCCCAATCGGCTAGAAAGGTACTCAAATCTCTAATGATAATCCATCACTGTCCCTTCCTGAACCAGAGCAAAGAACTGCTCGTAGAAGTCTCCTTCCCGATTAGTTCAGAAACGTTCTAATAAGCTATCTTTGAACTCCCTCCACAATCGAGTTGGATCTCTCATGTCTCTCCACTGATATCAAGACAAGGCCTTTCCCTCCAAGTATAAAGCTGCCGCCATGAGTCTCTCCTCCTTAGTCAGCCCATTTACCTCAAAGTACCTCTCCACCCTATAGATCCACCCATGAGCATCTTCCCCTTCAAAAATGGGCATATTCAGCTTTCTCACTCTCAGATCCCCTTCGCCCTGACATCCTCTTCCACCTCTGGCTCCTACTATGTGACAGTCGTTGTGATCTCTCTATTGTTCTCTCCCACTCCTCCTCCTCTCATAGATATCATCTTCCTCAAAATCATCTATCCTCATTTCTTCCTCCCAATTTCTTCTCATGTTGAATCCTTCACCCATTTCCCTCCTAGTTACTGGTTCAAGAGGTGGCCTATTTTCGCCTTCACCCAAGATTTTTACCTCTCGATCATCTCCCATTGAGTTGATCTTGGGGTTTCCCCCACTTCCTTGGCCACCCGTCGGTGCTCTTGCTTCGGATGTAGCTGGTTGGGTGTGAAGCTCCAATATTTTTTTCATCATGTCCTAGGTTAGAAAACCTTCCTTCCATATATGAAATCCATTTCTCAACTTCAGATTTGAGTTGGCCAACTTCTCCTTTTAGTTTCTCTTCCAAAGCATCCATTTTCTTCGACGCCATAGGTCCCAAATTGTGCTATGATACCAATTTGATAGGACTTGATCAAAACAAGACACAACAATAAATAAAACATCAACTTACTCCAAATAGATCTAGAAATAACACCAAGAGGGTTGTATTTACTAATCTCCAAGCAAAAAGACCAAGATACAAGTTAATTCACTGTTCTAGAGGTATATCGTCTCTCCCACAATTCCTAGCAGCCACTAGGAACTCAAACACCCAACAAAAACTGCTGTAGAAAGCAAAACTCAACATAAACCCTAACCCTTCATAATCTCCTTAAACAGCCTAAATCCCCTAATAAATACCCTTTACATCTTTCCCAAAGAGTTTCCCCCCAAAGCCTCTTCTCCTATAGGTGATAAAGGAGGCCCTGGGTCCCACCTGGGCAGTTGGGCTGCCAGTAACCGCATCATAATGTGAAGCAATTCGTTCACCACGTGCTAGGTTAATAATTATTGGAGGCCAATAAAATGGGAATGCCCTAACCTTAAATGTCATCTCTAAGAAGAATCTCTTAAACAAGTTTTTAAGCATTTGACATTTATATGCTTGATATTTAATAAGAACAATTGATTGTTTGACATTTGGACATGAGCAAGTACATTTTTTTTCTCTCTTAAGAATAGGCTTTTGTCCTTCATATGAACTTTATAAATTTTCTTCAAAAGTTGGCCCAAACTCAAAAAATTCATGCTTGGCACATAGCAAATATTTGAAATAAATCAGTTACTTCCATCTTTCAATTGGGTGAGAATTTTACATTTTAGTCTTCACATATGCCTTGGAAGACTCACCAACAAGAAACTTGTCCATCCATGAATTCATCTAACTTCACAAACATTTCTTTTTAGTCACACATGTGATTGCTTGTTTTGGTGGTCAAATGCCATAGAGATTGGTCGTTGGTTTTTCTCCTTTGCATGCTAATTGGAGAATATAATCTCCTATTTCTTTGTAAAATTTGTATTCTCAACGACTTGATTGGAATATTTATGCTAACTGTTTAAATCATAATGATCATATTTCTTGTAATTATAACACTATTTTTGATTTTTCATAATTTGAATTTTCCCTTGTCCACATCCTCCTCTAGCATTTGAGTTTGTTTCATCATTAGTGTAACCTTATCATCCTAAGCCATGCCCGTGACCCGTCCCTTTGCCTCGGCTACAAATATCACAACAATCTTTTTGGCTTTTGCCCCCATTCATTATTTAGAATGTTTGAACAACTTTTTCCGAAGACCATTGCCTTTTTGTTCTTCTTTTGGTCATGGATTTGTAATGAATCTATAAGATCATCAATTGACATGGCTTCCAAATTCTTTAACTCTTCAATAGTCACCATAATGTAACCAAACTTTGCATTCATTATGTGTATATTCTTCTCTACTAGGATGTCTTTCAAAGTCTCATCATTCCTCCTTGTTTGATTAATAATGGCTAAGGTTTTAATTGGAGCAGCTTTTTTGTTGCTTTGCTTTATGCAATATAATAATATATCTTTTAGGAACACTGATTTTTAATGTAGTACTGAAAAGTTATGCTTTCTAAAATGAAGTTTCACAATCTTGTTCGCCATCCCACATTGGCTGTCTTTTGTGATTCCGAGCCATTTTCATATAAAACTATTCAGTTTAATTTGGCGTTATTATCTAATATTCATCTTTCATGCCCCAAAAACTCTCCTCTTGTGAGTGTATGATTCTCTTATTCACATTGCGTTGCATCACCTCTACTAGTTGCTCGTGAGATGCGCATATCAAGCTCGCTTAATTAGTGAAAATTGTGGATTCGGAAAGGTATATCTGGTCCTCTTCTTCCTTTTTCTACTCTTCAACAATTATGTTTCTATAATGTCACACACTAACCAACCATCATCTCCATTATAGTACTCTTTGCCTCCTCCCCAGAGCTTGCTTTCCCAACATCTTTGCCGCCATCCCCTTCACAACCCCAGCGAACTGTCACCTTGACAACCCCAATAGTCCTCAACCTAAGGTCATTGTTTTGGATTTGGGCCAGCTGCAGAAGAAATTTCAATTGGTATAAAAAAAATCAAGAGAGGTAGAGTTTGAGAAGTAGTGGACTGGTTGAAATTCTTTTAGTGGTCATCAAGGTATTCTTACATGTATTGTAACTTATTTTTTCTAAATTTTTATGGTGTTTGAAATTTATTATATCTATATCACCCGTTGTTCTTAAAGCTCTTTTTCTGTGAAAGACTTGAGTTACTAACGTAAAGAGTTTGGCTTCCCTTGTTTAGGGTAAATCGTTCTGTCTATTTGGAGTTTTGTTTGTTGTTCTCAATTGATGAAATTTGATCCTGTTGAGACTCTGAAAATTTAATCACAGCAGGAGTTTTGTAGGTTATATGTGCATGATTTGCAAAGTGTTTATGGCCTTTATGGTGATTTAGTTTTAGTAATTGTTCTTCTGTGTAGCCATCATCAACAACTTCCCAAATGTTTTGGGATCCAAGCAAACCTTTTATTTGGTTACTCCAATTCTCATTATTGGTGTTGGTGAGACTAGGAAATGATGATTGTATAAGATTGTTATTAGCTATGACCTTGTTTTGATATCATTTTAATGAAAATTAGGAAAAATAGAATGATTAACATAAATTGGATAATGAAATAGAACACAATATTTAGAGGTGTTTTAAAAATATTTTTGCTCATAATTTCAAAATGATCCAATGAGTGTATATAAACTCTATGAACATTTTTAGATGTAATATAACTCTAAATAAAGAATTATGACTACTATTTACTGATCATGTTTTAAATTCAGGATTGACTCTTGGTGTGCTCATAACTCATTGGATACTGCAGATATGCATGAGCTGTTTTATTTCATTCATAAATACAACTTGATATTTACAGATCTATGCAACCACTATATATTTAGTTTTTAATTTCCAATTTCTTCGTCTTTTGTTTTAATGTGATGCAACTTTGTACTTGTACAGGGAATGGATGACCGGGTAGTGCCACCCTACATGACTGAATTCTCAAGACGCCTGATTCCAGGAGCCACAGTCCATCGGCTGCCTGCGGAAGGCCACTTTTCCTATTACTGTTTCTGTGATGATTGTCATAAACAGATCTTCTCCACTCTCTTTGGCATTCCTCAAGGTCCTCTCGCAGCTATTTCTGATAATGATTTACCCTCTCCATCTTCTGAAGAACTTTTTGAAGATGATCTTACATCTGAAAACTCTTCTCAAAATCTGGACAGTCAGGTTTGATATCTATATATAGTTTTGGAAACCTTTAGGGTGACATTTTCAAACAAAATTTTAACAGATTAGATATTGAGTACAGGAGGATTAGTATTGGTTGGAGACTTCGATTCGATCCGATCCATTCACTTCATTCAATTTGAAAAGTTCCATGAATATTCACTTTACATGGCAGACCCTTCAGTTGATACAGTTCTCACTTGTTTTACATGTAATGTGGGCAAACTGAGTCATAGTGTTATTGAATTGAAATGACCAGAAATTGCACAGTAGTGGCTTTTGGATCAAAGAAAGAATGAAGCCTTTTTTTTTTCTTTTGGCCTTCACTTTATCTACATTGTTTACTCTGAACATATATCTATATAAAAAATTTTGATAAGGATATTCTCATCAAAATTCATTATTATGAATTTTAAAATATTGTAATTTTGTATTAGTATGTTTTGGTCTAAATTTTTATCAGGATGAATATCAAAATTATTAAATTTATTTTGATATTAGAGTAATATATATATAATTTAAAAAATTAGGATATTTTTTTAATTAAAATACGTAGCTCAAATCAACTTGAAAATTAACTTGGAATTGATTATTTTTATTTTGCTGTAATTTGGCAAAATCTTCTTTTGTTGACATTAGTTCATTTAAAATTTGACTTGATTTTAACTCTAATTATTTGCATCATTAATAGCAGTGTCAAAGTAGGTTAACGGTTGGTTTTGGGTCTGAGTTGAAAGTGACCCGACCCAAATTTAGTCAAGTTGAACCTGACCCATTTAATACACAAATAAAAAACAACAATCCAAACTCAAGGCACTAACAACACGAATGATTCAAACTTGACCCGTTAACTCATTTTGGTTAATTTTTTATAACTTATTAAATATATAATTTATGATATTTGATAAAAAAAATAAGATTAAACCCATATATAAAAAAATTAAGGAAAAAGTATATTAAATAGATCATTTTTTAGTAAAAAAATGGGTTCGTAGGTCAATTTAAACTCGACCCATTTAATAAATGGATTGGAAAAATCAACTCAGCTCAACCTGTTTATTAAATGGATCAACCTGAACCCAAAATTTTCGGGTTGAGTTGGCAGGGCAGGTGAATATTTGACACACCTAGTCATCAATGTTTTTTTTTGGTTTAATATTTGAAATCAAGTTGGTAAATAGAATTTTGATTTTATATGCTCCATAATAGCTTAAATAATAAAAATATGCATGATATTTATTTTCTTGGGGAAATATTCTCCAAAGTTTGTTTCAGACAAAAATCCTTGACTAGGGACTATTTATTTAAAGCCTATCTCAAATGACATATTTATTCAAATGTAGTTCAAACAAGATTCAAATCATATTTGAGTAAGGTACAAATCATGTTTAAATATGATTCAAACATACGTTAGAACCATATTCGAACAAAATTTAAATTATGATTTGATTATAGTTTGAATAAAGTTCAAACATGATTTGAATATAATTCCAACAAACTGGAAAACAAATGATACAATACGGTTCAATGTAATTACTCTATCACACTAAACAAAATAATTTATGAAATGATTCAATCATATTTGAATAGACCTATGGATCTATATTAGTATGAAATAAGTCCACATGTATAGATTTTTCTTTATGGTTATGTAAATTACGTGCTATGTCGCATATACTCCACATTATCCATTGGAAATGTAATAGAAGAAGTTCAAGAAGATTCTTCATTAAACTATATATATATATATATATATATATATATATATATATATATATATATATATATATATATATATATATATATATATATATGATAATAATTTAGATAAAATTTTATTAAAATATCGAATGGTTTGCCTTAATGTAGTCCTTGTGATCGCATATTGTAGCCTCCTCCACGTCCAAGCATATTTTGATAAGAAGAGTTGCTACATGTTGTTAAATAAACTTGACATATAAATCAACTTAGGGATGCACTTATTGAATGAACTCATGGCCTCTTACAAAGTCTGCACTAAAATGCAAGAGAGGTCCATTTATACAATATCACGGCTTTCGTAGAAAATGAGATCTTACATATCATCAAATACACTTTATTTTAATTTATTACAAAAGTGTACGAGTTCTACATTAGCCCATGACTTCAAGAACTTCTCTTCCCTGGTGGCATTGAAGTTCCTGAAGTGGAGATTTTTGTTAAGCGAAGATTGCTAATTTGTAAAAATGATCAAATAGTTCATTCAACATGTGGATGACATATTAATAATTCTCTGTGTAGTGTTATATTTGCTCCCTTATTTGAAAAATAGAAAAAATTAGTATGCTATAAAAATAAAATTGAATTTAATATAAAAGTTATTCAAATTCCAGAATCATATTTTCATTAAATAAAAAGATTTCTTACCTTACTATCTAACCAAGTAATGGATATCCACAAAAATGCATCATCTCAAACCAAATCGAGCATCTTAGTGAAAATAATACTATGTTTATCATAGTTGAAGAGGACATCATCTACAATCTAATATAGCTCAAGCTTTCACACATTCTCTCTCCCAATGCACTACATGAAAATTTGCTCAAGATTTATATTTCTTAAGTTCATGTTCCCATTCTAGTAGTTATTATAAAGACTACTACTTTTGATCTTTTAGAATTCCTCAAATTGAATTCTCCAAATTATAACATGGCGATGAAAACAATCTCAATAACTCCAAATATGGTATTCCTAGCTCCAATGTTAAACATATTAAAGTATCTCTCATTCTAAACATAATTAACTTTTCTCAATGACAATTGATGAATTAGGGCCCCAAGGAATTGTAGTCCAACAGTTATGAAGACTTACCAAAAGAGATCTTTCAGGATCAATAATGAGGTCAATTAGGATCAAACTATTTAGTTGATTTCTCCACCACATCCCAAATTTTATATGTGATCTGAGCACAATAATGCCTCTCTATTAGTATAATTAGAGTATAAATCCACATACATGACAAAATAACTTAAATGAGTCAATTTAATAAAGTATATAATAAAGAAAAAATAAAACAAACCATCATCAAAGGATAATCAAACAATGATCGAACCATGGTTAAGCCATAATCAAATCGTGATTGATCCATATGCAAACCACGATTAAACCTGTATTATCCATCATCATAAATCTAGGTAATTTTTTGTTAATGGTTATTAATTTAAATTTGATTAGCAATTATAAGCCTTAGAATATTTAATGGGGTTGTAAGTAACTAAGGTTTGGTTTGGAAAGTGAGAAACCAATGTAGAGAAATTTCTCTGCAGGCGTCGTGGTGCTAGAATGAGTGACATTGTGACATTGAGCTCTAAGAAAAATGGAGAAAAAATAACTTTCAGGTGTGTGCCACGGTGCCGAGCCTCTGGTGAGTATATTTTGGGATGACTAGAAGATTTTCTCTAGGAGCATAGCGGCGCTAGGGAGCTCAGCACCGTGATGCTAAGTCAAGTTAGCAGATTTTGAATATGAAAATATCTAAAATCACTTGCACATCTCATTTCACCCAGCCATTCTTGTCAGAGTAGAAAGGGAGAGAAGGAAGAATAGAAAAGGAAATGGAAAGAGGAGACAATGAATTGGAAGCCAAAACTCGGGATTTATTCGTTCGGCCTGTTAAGGATATCATAGAGCACCAGGTGGATTCCTAAACCCCATTCTATGATTTCAATTCTAACAAATGTATTAAAGTCATGAACAAAAGTACATTTTCTCAAGTTTTATAAAATTTTTCTGTGTGATTTTTAATATCTTATTGTACTCTTTTTTATAAATCTTTTGGCTATATGAAATTGAGATTTTAACAGTAGATTTTTTTCTACATTAATTTTTGAGTATATTATTGAACTAAGGCTTTTTTGGTAAATACAATTGTTATATGTAAGTCTTAAAATATTCATGCAAATATTTATCTGAAGTTAGAAATTTAAAGGGTAAAGTTCAATGAGCATTAGTTTTTGCAAGTACTATGGATTTTACTAGCAATTTCTACATCATCTGAATATTTCATTAGATTTTTAATTTAACTATTGTTGCATTTCATTTGCATTCTGCATAACATGACATTGGATATATTCTGATATGTGGAAAAGTGCACTATCTATTATGTTACAAGAGCCTTATATATTCTATTTTGATCCCATCTACCTAGTATGAATATGGGAGGGATTGTGGCCCCACCTACTAAAGGTAGGTGTGTGAGGTTATATAACATGATCCTATTCTAATTCTAACCCAACTTGTTATATGCAGGTGAGGAAATTAAAGGGAGGCATAAGTGGATGTAGGGTTATAAGCAGACATAGGGATATGTGCATTATAATCATTGTATTTCATATGTCAATATTCTAATGAATCAAGTTTAAGAAATGATCTAAATAAAATATCAACAAACTCTAAACCTCTGCATGAATTTTGAGGGAAAGTGAAAGAGAGATGCAAATGAACATATGAGAACAAATATTCTATATTGTTTATGGGAACTTTTATGTAAGTGGTTATATAAACATAAGTGTTAACCCTAAAATCAACTATATTCTAAACTCTAGTAAATTCAAGTTTTTCTTACACTTGAATTATTTCATAAATCTTTATGTTTTATTTAATTCATTGATATTAAATATTTGAAATGGATATTGATATATATGATGAATAAGGGAGGGAGTCTAATGAGTTAGTTGTACTCATTTTGTTCTTTCTAATATTTCAGGAAAAGGTAAATGTCCAGTGAAGTAAATTATGTGTAGGGGTGGAATCTTTGAGTTTTGAGTTTAAGGCATTCTTCTTGTAACCTAGCCTTATTTATTTTGATGTATATAATTGAAAGTTGTTTGGATTATTATATGTATGTTTTTGATGAAATGAATTTATTTTTATTGCCTTTATATTTTGGATTTTATTATCTTTGACTATCTATGCTTAATGGATGAGTTAATTAATTATAGGCTTAAGTGATCCAATCATTCCATTAGATCCTAGGGCATCATAGAACCATACTTGATGCATAATTGAATCATCTTCGATCATGGATTGAAGATTGTTTGAATCATGTTTCAAATTTTATCATGATTTTAATAATCTTCAAACCATGATATAACAATATTTGAATTATATTCTAATAATCTTTGAACTATGATTAAACAATATTCAAACCATATTTGAACAACATTTCAACAATAATTGAACCATGATTGAATTGTTTTTGAGCTATATTCAAATAATCTTCAAACAATGATGAAACACCTTCAACCAAGATTTAAACTATCTTTGAGCCATCTTTGATTCATCTTAAAACATGATCAAACTATGTTTAGAGATAATTCAATCATTATTTGAAGGTTATTTTGATTTAATTATGGTTTACATTTGATTCTAAAAGTTTGCACCAAGTAATATAATATCCATTGGCACTATGAGTTTATGGTTTAAAATGCAAAAAAATTATATTCAAACCTACATAACCAAGTGTATGACATCACTAGCCTTCACAGTCGATGAATGGAGAGACTTCCAATGTAAAACATCATAACTCGAGCATGCACGCAATGCAACTAAGAGAAGATGATAAGAAAAGAAAACTTGATGAGATCCTTTGATTGAAGAGTCACATTGCAGTTTAACAAAATTTAGACTATGCTTATAAAAATAATGAATGTGTTTTGGTTCTAAATGAATTTTAGGCATATTTTTCTAAGAATTAAATAGCTGCCATATTTCTCTAATATAATTATGGGGCACATATAAAGTCAGATGTCCCTTTGTGAATCCCCTTCTCATTTATTCATAAGCTTGAATAAAATGTTGAAATGAAGAAGGGACTGGATGCTGGAGGTCATGATGGAGACAAGGGTGAAAGGGTCACTAAAGAAAATTTGGAGTAGACCCCAATTGTGGGTTTGAGAGGAAGGAGAAAGCAGTGGTGGTGTCAGGGAGATGGAAAACTAAATTGAATTGTATTAGTGAAGACGTTGTTTGGATATAGTATTTATAATAAATCCTGCCAAACAGGATTTGAGCTACTGCTTGAAGTCAAGAAAAAATAAATTCATTATTTTGTTCCTTTTAAAGTAAATCCAAATTTATTCAGTTCAATGGATTTAACATCATATCCTGTGCGAGGGGAAAGAAAGGAACCATTCATGTCTTTTCTTTGAGCGTTAAGTTGTTCCATGTACCATTCCTTTACAATGTGATTTCTATCTTCTCCATCTTGCCTTGTCAAGACCTCCATCCCCTTTGGTTGTTCATTCTTTGCAATTTTAAGGACCCGATAGTTCATCTCTAGGAACCACCTATTCGATGTTGATCTAATTTCCTCAATTCAGCATCCAACCTCATCATCCAACCTAATCCTTATAGATCAATGCCTGTAAGCTCATGGACTATCTAATTCCCACAAATAGGTACCAAATCTTTTTGTATCTCTTGCATGATATGTTAAAAATTGCTAGGTTAAAAAAGTTTTTGAAAACAGCTGAGTCTTTTATTACCTTATGATTATTTTTCTTATTACAATTATGGCCTTGTAAAAATTTGCTAGCTAAAGTCTATTCAGAGGAAGGTGTTGATTATGGTCATTTGAGATCTTGTTGCTATGTTTAACTGAAGGCCCATTTAGGTTGGTTTTCTATGTAAAATTATCATGGAATTATTGTGATAGTAAGTTTTTGAAGCTAATATGAATGTTTTAAAATTTGTTTCATCCATTTTTACTAGTAATTTTCTTAGTCAAGAACTGATCAGCTGATTATTTGTCCATGTAGAATTTTTCTTGTTGATATCTTTCTTTTTTCCTTAAAGTTTTTCTTTTTTTTTTCAATGATGCAAGTAATATTTAACTCAAATATGATCAAAAATTCTTGTTGGATGGTTAAAGTGGAGGAATGCATTATGCTTGTTGCGTGATAGAAAAGTACCCTTCAAACTTAAGGGAAAATTCTATAAGATGGGTAAGGACTATAATACTTTATGGTGCAAAATGTTGGCCATTAAAAGAGAAGCATAAAATTAAGTTAAGTGTTGTAGAGATGAGGATGCTCTGGTGGATGAGTGGCTTTACTATCAGAGACAAAATATGAAATGAGTATATACGTGACAAGGTTGGGGTATCTCTAGTGGTAGACAAGATTAGAGAGAGTCACCTTAGATGGTTTAGTCACATAAAACTTCAAGCTTCTGATGAATTGATTAGGGGAGTAGATGTGTTAGATTTGACTTATGTTAAGAAATGTAGAGGTATGTAAAACTTACATTTGATCAGGTATGTGCCACATTTGACTCAATTTAAAATACCCCAAAATCTCAACTTTAACAAAATTCAATAAATTTAATGTCATTATGTTCTACTCATCAAATAGAGCAATTTAACATATAACATTATATGCCTATATGTGAAGGATTTTGAAAGTTAGGGAATTAAATATAAATTACATTTTTTTCCTAAGTTAAAAAATTAGATTATTGTTTAAAAATGAAAAATAATGTTGCAAGGGTAATAAAATTTTTGAGTAAGTTAAGGCATGCATTGGTTGGTGGAGGGGGCATTTTGGTAATCAGCCTTTGATTAGTAATTTAACCTACCTTAGTAATTAAAACCTTATTTTTTCCCTTTTTTTCCTTTGTTGGGAGTCCACAATAGTGTTGGAGCGGGAACTGGATTGCTGTGGAGGAAAAATTCTAGAGATGCTAAAGTGCTGGGGGCTAGCGGATGGTAAGCTAAGGGAGGTTAAGAAAACAAAATAAAATGAAGAGGGAATATGAATTCTAAGATTTTAAGGATAAGAAAAAAGGGAATGAGGGAAGAGGAAAGAAGAAATATGAGTGATTAGGGAGAAGAAAAAGGAAATAAGGGAAGAGGATATTAGTAATTCAGAGGGAATTAATATATATAGTTGTGTATGTGACATAAAAATGGGAAGGTATTTTATTAAGAACCAATTTATTGGTATGAGTTAAATAGTAAATGGTGTGAATTATCAATTAATGATTTGGGTTTGTTAGGTGTCCTACACGTGTAGGAGGACATGAGGGGTTAGACTTGGTCAGTTTATGAGTCAAGGAGGTAAGATATGCATTATATACAATATGCAGGTATGGAGGTTTATGTATTTAAAGTAATTGTGTATGTGTGTGTGTGACATTTACCTTGGAACTCTTATATCATCATAAGTAGCCTACACCATGATGAATATAGTCATTTCACACACCATTCTTTGTGATCTGATTATGTTATATACACTTCCACGTGCAATTTTTTTTAATAAATTAAGATATATGGTTTATACAGCTATATTTGCTTATATACTGATACAAATTATGATCATGTTGATCTATATGTATGTAAATAATTATGTAAACAAACTTGTAACATGTAACATGTTTTTATAAGAAGAGAGAAAAATGCAATGATTGAATAAGCTTAAGAAAATATCATATTAGGTGATCTGAGAGGAGGGGAGTAGGGTGACTCCTATGGGCATTGTGACCCAATAAAATAAATGTGACCTCATTAGGATGGAGCCTACAGGCTTTGAGAACTACAAGTTGTAGAGCCTACGGCTATAGAGGCAGTTCGATGTTAGGAGGTAGTGCGATGTCAAGAGGCAGTGTAACCCCATAGCCTATGGGCTGTAGACCTAGACCAAAACACCTAGACATGATAGCTTCTGAGTTTGAAAAAGGGAAGTTATGAAATGAATGAAAATCTATAATTATGATTTTAGGATTAATGGTATGGTTTATAGTTCATAAGAAAATGCAATTGGCTTAAAGTAATACTATTAATATTATGTGACATATAATTGAATGTGTACTCAGGTGAGAAAAATTCTTACATGTTGCATTACATATAATACATACCTTGAATATAATCCCCATTATACTTACTGTAAACTTTGGTTTCTTATTATGTTTCTCACATATATATGTTAATTTACCATCTTGATACTCATGTTCATTAACTATTTCTTACAATTGAATATTGTATTAGAGTTGCATATCTTTATGGGTGTTGCAGCTCACTTGATTATTATTCTGGCTTCTTATAAAAAAGGGGAAGAATAAGATTGAGCTAGAATAGTGATAGGTTTAGTTTTTAATTTTTGTTTACCTTTGTTATTATAAGAAGGGTCTGAAGTGAGGTCAGTAATATGTTCAAAGTTACATATTTTGGGTTTTCCTGTAGTTGTACTGTAGATGAAAATTTTTGAAAATAAAATCTTGGATAGTTTCCACTTTTGATTGATTGTTCAAGTTTCGATAATTTTAATAATTTTTCTTCATTCTAATGACATGAATTATGTTAAATGAATATTAATATGATGCAAGTGATGGGTGGTTTCTCCTCTATTGCATCCAACATCAACTTTTAGTGGTAGGGTTAGCTAGGGCTATGACATAAAGTGGAATTAGAGCATGCTTTAAAGGGCTAAGAAATTAGTGTAGAAGCATGATCATATCTAAATTTTTGGGTGAAATGATTAAATATACTTCAATTTACTATAAAGCATAGGTGGGATTAATTCACCTAAGAATGAATCTAATTACTAGATAAGGTCAGCTTTGTAAATGAAATGTGTATGTTTGATATAGACCTTAGTAGTAGCTTCTATTTCTACACAGTTTTTCTTTTTTTATATTTTAGTGCTTGTTTGGCATATGAATATGCACTAATGAGTAATGAAATTTATGTGGCGTTAGGAGTCATGGATGAAAGAGTTTTTGAAGGAACAAATGGTCAGTTAGTAGAGCTTAGCCGAATATCAGAGGGTGTTGAGGATCTTGCACTGGTTGATAGTAGTAAGCCCAGGGCGGAGAATGTTCCAATTATATTTAATTCTACATCATTGATGTCAAGGATGATGATGGAAATCTAGAAGATGCAGATGATGGTCCAAATGATGGAGAAAATATAATCTCTTATATGTTTTTCATCATCTAGTGTACCATTGATAGTTGTGCTAATTGCATCGATGATGGCACTATAGTTCTTAGCAACTGCACAAATGCTCTGTTGCTTATTGATATAGATAAACATTTAAAACTATTCCAAAGTCTAAAAACACCTCTATTTAAGGGAGGAGTGGATGTCAGTGTTGTAGAAGATTGGCTAATTAGGATTGAAAAGATCTTAAATGGAATGAAATGTCCGAATGAACAATGAGTATCTTTAGCTATTTTTGTGTTGGAAGGTGAGGCTAAGAGGTCAGTATTTGGAGAAATTTGATAGTATATTTAAGGAACTGATCACCTAGGAGGATTTTAAACAAGTGTTGAGAGACTTGTATGTTCCCCCATCGGCCAAACAAACGATGCAAGAGATTTTTGTGAATCTGATTAAGGGATCCAAGAATGTAGTTCAATATGAGGTAGAGTTTATTTCATTATCGAGATATGCTCCCATATTATCAGTACTCCTATGGAGAAATGTTATAGGTTTTCAAAAAGTTTGAGAGATTAGTTGAAAAATCATCTCATTCTTTATGCTTCAAGGAGTTTTTTGAGCTTATTGAGAGTGCCTGATTACTGGAGATAGATTTGGATATGGTGAAAGAAAGATGGGAGAAAGGCCATTGAAAGAGGACCTTTGATAGCTGAGGATGTCCATTTAAGAAACAAAAATTTATATAAGGATAACAACAATAATAATAACAATCGAGAGGGTCGTGCATAACACTAACCTATACTTCATGTGTGAGAAGCCTCATACAGGGAAATGTTGTAGGAATTTTGGATAATGGTACTTCTATGGAGAACCCAGAAATATAATGAGAAATTATCCTAAAAAAATTAGGAGGCAAAAAGTAGGGGAATGTTCAGAGGATAGAATAAAATAGAGGTGCAAGCCTCAAGTGGTAGTACCAGAATTGTTCTAGCTTGAGTTTTGTTTTAACATCCCATGAAATCCAGAATTCACCAAAGTAGTTGTAGGTATAATTACTATCTTAGATGTTCTAGCTTGAGCACTTTTTAATTTTGGTTCTTTGCACTTGTTCATATTTGAAACTTTTTGTGGTAGTTTATAACAAGAATTGTTATGTTCACACCTAGTTTGAGTAGTAGATTGCCATGTGGTGATTATATGTTTGCTAGCACTTCATGTGTAGTATATATCATGATGGCTAGTAGGAATTTTAGATCAAAATTAATTATTTTGCCTTTACCTAAATTTGAGGTAATTTAAGGTATGAATTTGTTGGTGAAATTTTTTGGTACTATTGAATGCTAGAAGAGTAGAGTTAGATTTGATTGGCCAAAAGGTGAAGTGTTTTACTTTTAGTGTGAAAATAAAATGACTTCATCTGTGATCAATTCCATCAGGGTAAATAAATGAATGAAAGCTAGTAAAAAATTTTTTTTTGGTTAAGATAGAGGTGGGTAAGGACACAAATGGTTATATTAGTGTTATTCCTGTAGTAAAGGAGTTTATGGATGTATTTTGTAAAGAGTTAGTTAACTTACCTCAAGAGAGGGAGATCAAGTTTGCAATTGATGTGCAACATAGAATTGCACCAATTATGAAAACACAATATAGAATGACCACTAAAGAGTCACAAGAATTAAAAAGTTAATTATCATAGATGACTGAGAAAGGTTTTATTAAATATATTACATCCCCTGGAGTGCCCCAGAATTATTTGATAAGAAGAAGGAAGGTTTGATGAGGCTTTATATTGATTATAGGGAACTGAATAAAGTGACTATAAAAATAAATATCTATTGCCTAGGATAGATGAATTATTTGATCAGTTAAAAAGAGCTTTGATAGTCTCATGAATTGACCTGAGGTTTATTTATCATCAAGTCAGGGTGAAAGAAAGTGACATTCAGAAGATAGGTTTTGGCACTAGGTATGAACATTTGAATTTTTGGTTATACTATTTGGATTCAAAAATACCCTTATAATCTTTATGGATATGGTGAATAGAATTTTTATGCCTTGCCTAGATCAATTTATGATAGTTTTTATTGATCACATATTGGTGTACCAAGACAGAGGAAGTGCATGCTGATCATTTGAATATGATTTTGGGTTTGCTAAGAGAACATAAGTTGTTTGCTAAGTTTTCCAAATGTGAGTTATGGTTAAAGAGAATTACATTTTTGGAGCATATTATTAGTGGTGGAGGCATAACATTAGATCTCAAAAAGGTGGAAGTAGTTGTTGAATGGTCAAGACCTACATGTGTAACAAAAATATGGTGTTTTACTAGAGGAAAATAATAATTTTTGGTGAATTTTCAATGAACAATTGCTCGTCAGAGTCACCAGTGGAATCATTAGTGGAGGGGGTGCCAATTTGTTTTGAATGCAATGGTAGAGTTTTTAATAAAAATTTCCACCGGTGAAGGCCCTATTTCCATCGTTTCATCCATTCCTCTGCCAATCTAGATGAAATAGGCTTTTGATAGCTATTTACACATAAAATAGAGTCATAGACTACCCCTCAATCTCGATCATTTCCACTCTCCATTCTTGGATGGATTGGAGACATATTCCTCCTTTAAGTCCAATAATCCTTTTTTGATTATCTCTATTTGCCATACCATCCATCGCCATTTGCCTTGCTTTGATAATAGCCTCCTCCTCAAATTCATCTTACTTTAGAAATAAGCAAAATCATGTTTTGTATACCTTAAAAGTATCCTAGCATAGAAAATTTTATTCACTTAGGTCATCTTTATTAGCTCTTTCTTGTACATCTAAGCTATGTGTTCAATCTTCATGCAGAAGTCACCTCCATTTATGAATAGGAGAAAACCTATGATTCATTTTCATATAAAAAAATTTTATTGAAGAAAGGTTAGGGGTAAATTGAACTAATAAGAAAGATTATAGGTTATAGTTTGATGAAGGAAATCAGAAGGAAGAAGAGGAATTGGAGACATAGAAGAAAGCTTAAAAAAATTTAGAAAAAAAAATTTCATAATTAAAAAAAAATAAGATAATGATTGGTAATATGCCCTCATTCAATATTTTTTCCTATGGTGTTTTAAATTTGATAGAAAATTAATTTAATTTTTTTATAAAAAAAATGATAATCCTTAAAATTTATTTGTATGACATTATAGATCACATTTGACATGGATATTTGAAATTAAAGAAATTGGATATATAATCGACTGTTGCTTGGACATAAGACATTAATAGATAAATTGATTAATGTAGTGTATTTTTTCATTGGGGCGGCCTATCAACTACCTTCCTTTATATCAGATGGGAGATTTTGTTGTCCTTATTTGATTCATAAAAACTAAGCGTACATCACACCAGATGAGGTTACTGTTGATTTATATTATAGAGGATTAATATTAGAATATTAGTTCTGGACTTTACATGGTGAGTACGAGCCATATTTTAACTCTCAATGCAGTCTGTCAACAAGTTCCAACATAGTTGAGGAAAAAAATATTAGGATGTATGAAGATTTGATTTATGATGTAACTGGGCCATAATTTTAATAATATGAGGAAGAGTCACCAAATATGGAAGTACAAAACATTTATGATTTATTTATGCTGCATAACAACCAATTTGAGATGGGTGCACTACTCAATCAGAGTTATCTGCCACATCTAGAATGTTGAGCATAAAGACTGAATACAATGTTCCTTAAGAATATTTTAATCAATTTGTTGGGCTGCTTAAGGAGACCAACCCTATAGATAATATAATTCCTACAAATTTATATAGGACTAAGATAATTAGTTTCCAGATTGGGTTTGGCTGTTATAAACATAGATTATTATGTTAATAGATGCATGCTGTACTACAAGAATGATTTGTTAAGATAACATATCGCTATGCAACATGCCAGGATTTAAACCAAAATATGAAAACATAAAAAGTAGAAGGATGTGCCTTTTATTCAATTAATTTACGTAGCCATTATTCACAGTCTGTAATGTCTGCATGTATTAATGAGCTCTACTAAACAGATGAGATGGCATACCAAACATAATGCACAAAGAGGTATGTTAACTCATTAGTCAGAAGTGGAGGCCTGAATGCACTTTGATTATTTACATCCTAATTTTTTTAATAAAACTAAGAAATTTAAGATTGGGGTTATACATAGATGATTTTACTCCATTTAGTCAAACAACATCACCTTACTCATGTTGGCTAGTGATAATCACCCAATCCAATCTTCTACCAAAAATGTGTATGATAACACCCTACATGTTTCTTACACTTATCATCCTAGTCCCACATATTCCAAAAGCAAAGGTAGATGTGTCTTGTAAACTTTGATTGATGAATTCAAACTGTTGTGGGAAGAAGGCGTGACTACATATGATATTTCCACCAAATAGAATTTCATCATGAGGGCAGCATTAATTTGGATAATTGGTAACTTTTGTCATATGGTATGATATCAAGTTGGAGTACTATAGGCAAGTTAGCTTACCCATATTGTATGAAATTTACTAAATCGTTAAATTAGAAATATGGAGGCAAGAACACTTGGTTTGATCGTCACCATATATTCTTACCTATCAACCATCTATTAGGCAAAATAAGGATCATTTCACCAAAAATAAGGTTGAGATAGAACAACCACTATCTCGGCTAACCAATGATTAAATATTTGAAAGAGTAAATTTGATACCTATAATTATTGAGGCACCAACATTAGCTGAGTACAAAGTGCCACAATATGGATTGAACCACAATTAGATAAAAAAAGTATTTTTTGGTCAACCATATTGGAGAACAAACTTTATTTGACATAACTTAGATGTGATGCATATTAAGATGAATATTTTTGATAATATCTTAAACATTGTTATGGGTATAAAGGGAAAATCAAAAGATTATATAAGTGCAAGGATGGACTTAAATGATATTTATAAGAGGAAAAATCTAGAATTGAGGGATGGTGGAAATGGATGACTTTTAAAGCCAAAAGCTCCCATCACTTTCAATTTAGAATATAAGTAATCAGTTTGTGAATGGGTGTAAAGCCTAAAGCTACTCGATGGATATACTTCCAACCTCAGTAGATGTGTTGACATGAGATCGGGTATATTATTTGGATTGAAAAATCATGATTGTCACATCTTCATAGAATGTTTTCTACATATTGCATTTAGTTACCTATCAGATTCAATTTAAAATCCTTTAAACTAAGTATTTTTTTTATAGACATATACTTATCTAGACTGACTGAAGAAGCTTTGGTGTATAGTGAGCATAATATTTCATTCATTTTATATAAACTTAAGATTTTTTCCTCCTAAATTTTTTGACTCCATGGAGTATCTGCCTGTGTATTTATCATATAAGGCTAGATTTGGTGGCCCAATTCAATATTGGTGGTTGTATCCATTTGAGAGACAAAATTCCTTTTAACCAAATTTTCTTTAGATTTTTGAAGTATTAACAATCATATAAAACATGCATGTTATGCAGGTATCTAAACAAACTTAAAAAGACCGTTAAGAACAAAGCAAGCCCCAAAGGATCGATATGCAAAACATATGTCTCATATGGGATAACCTAATTTTGCTCTTTCTACTTTGAACCATATGTACAATCATCAAGGCTGAAGGTTCCTTGAAATATGGTTATACCCGATCTTGGTCATTCTTTAAATATATCAATATTTAATACATGGGGTGAGCTAGTATGAGTTTGCACCTCACACTATTTAAATGATAGGGATATTATAGATGCTATGTTGTACTCCCTACTTAATTATCAAGATGTTGAGCCGTATCTTGAGTAAGTAATTTAAGTCCTTCATTCATATTGCAGTACATTAATAGCTGATATATACAATTTGTAAGAAGTTCATAAATGCTATGACTACACCTTCAATAATAGAAGATGTAGTCTTCGGTGCATATGTTAACATCTACTTTGTAGTCATATGTTGAAAGAAAGTAATGTTCTACTTATTGCCCTATTTAGGTTCACACTCAAGGTAGTAATATTCAAGATCAAGGATTAATAGATATAGCTTAGAGACCAATGAGAGTAGTCAAATGCTAGTCAATTTTTATTTTAAATGGTTATAGATTTCATATTAAATCTTGGTGTGAAGGTTAGAAGATAAAAAATTTTGGTGTCTCTGTTAGAGAGAACAAATATACATGTGAAAAGTGTGAACACTATGGGGTCTTGTAGGAGGTTTTATAGTTACAATATCTAGGTGAAGGAAATGACTTATACCTCTTTAATTATGAGTGGTTTAATCCAACACAAAATAGAGGTACAAAAGTACATCCACTATATGACATCATCGAAGATAAGCGAGGTAGGAAATACATAAACTATGACCCAATTTCCATTGCTGGTCAAGCAAACAAGTTTACTTTACTAGCTACCCAACTAGGGTGCAGGTTAAATAAGATTGGCTTGTAGTAATCAAGATAAAACCGAGGGAGATTATTGAGAGTAGCACAACATTACCATAAACAAATCAACAAGAATGTATGTTAAACTTTAAAGAGCCTACTAAGAATGTTGATGATGATGAAGTTGTAGCAAATGAGAGTGAGTTATACTAAGAGGAGGTTGACATTGATGCTGAGGAGAATAGTGATGAGGAAGTGGTTGGTGAGGATGTGGCATGGTCTAATGGAAGTTAATCAAGTTATGAGAAATAGTGGAAAGGTGAACATACATAATAAACAATAGTTCATATATTTAGTTTTTTTTATAGTTCTTTTATGCACATTTTGTTATAAAATTTTCTTAGCTAGTTTTATACTATTCTTTTTGTATGCATGTTTTTTTATAGCATCTTCTATATTAGTTTGTAGCAATTCTTCTAATATGCATGTTCTATTACAATATTGCATTTGTTAGTCTTTTGTATCTATTCTGATTTGAATTATATTTTTAGCATTTTCTATATTTAGTTATTTTACTAAACAAATCTTTTTTCAGATAGTTTCCAATTATAATCCTCTCATAGGTAAATCACAAAATATATTTGGTACGTGAAAGAAGTTGAGTTATGGCTCATCTAGTAGGGCCAGACCATCTGAGGGGATATCTTCTTAAAAATCTGCCACCCAGACTTATCTGAGTTTGACCTTGCCTTCACCTCCAGTTGGCAGTCCTTAGTTTCATTCCCTAGATCCTAGATTTCTTTCACCAGGCCCTACACATAAAAATTCTTTTTACCCTTACTATCCCCCACCAAAATCTCAGGGAGTCCTTTCCACCTACTCTTATCAACACCCATCCATTCAACTACTTGTCACCCCCCTTAGCTATTTCTAGGAGGACCTTCCACATTTATGTAGCATCAACTGAGGCTACAACATCATCGATGATAGATGGCCGCATACTCATAGAGCTTAAGGAAGACACATAAGTAATGAGCTTTAGTGCATTTAGATGATTTGAGAAGTAATGTTGAAATTTATGTTTTATGCAGCTTTCATCCATTGAAGCATGTTGGAAGAAAATACCTCAAGAAGTTTAAGACATGTGGTTCTAAGAGTTCGAGGTTAGTAATCAACACTAATAATAATAAACTTGCATTTTAATTACTCTAGCCAAATATCTTCAATGTTGTAATGCTGATATGTAGAGAGATTTCTACTGGTTACTGCTACATAATGTCAATATCAGAAAGAATTTTGAGAAGCATGGATCGACTAGCTTGTAAGATATGTTTATAGAAATTAGAAAGTTAGGCGAGAGACTAATTTGGATTAGTGAGTGTGTGTGGGTGTTAATTAAAAATTATGTTTATTTTATTGTGTTAAATTCTAATAAAAATATGCGCTTTAGTTAATGTCGCGTAGGAATGTCTGAGGAAAAAGTCAAAAATTTGTAAGGTTAGAACCAACACCACAATGTACCAAACACTAATGTTGTAGCACCTTGAATGCTACAGTGTCAGAATTGGCCATCACAACACTAAAGTCTCAAGAAAATGGCAATTAATTTAGTTCCTTGGTGGACATATAGCTAGCATCATAACACCATAAAGGGAATACCATTGTTCCCTACTCTCTATCATTTTTGTAAACAATTCAATGCCAATGCATCGACCTCTAGAGCACTATAGCACCAGATTATGTGTCTGAGTTCCCCAGCATCCAATCTTTTATATAACCACATTGCGGTAGTTAAGAGTGGTTTACCATGGAAACATCATGCTGAGCAGCCCAACACCATAGCGGAGCCAAGTCAGCAGTATTGAGGAGCTAGTTCATCATTATAATGCCATGGTACCACCCTATCGAGTGACATGATGCCTGAGTTCATTTGTGTGAGTAAATATAAATAGTTTCTATCCTTTTGATTGAAGATGGATAGAAAATGATGGGAGAAATGTTTAGTGAAGTGGCTTGTCGTCTATGTAGTGGACAAAAAACTGCTCAGGAGTGGAAGAGAGTGTTAAGAGCGAATAAATAAATTGGAATCATTTAAGAAAGAGTCCATCTATAGGATCTATTTGGGATTCTCAATTATGGGTGATATTTTATTCATTTTCTTTCTTGTATCTCTTTTTGAAAGAAGTTAATAAAAAATATTTTAATCCAAATTAATTTTAAAGTTGAGTAACTTCTTAGTTTTGGGCTGATGATAGAAATAATATTTGTATTTTCTAATATTGACTCTTGTATGTAAATATGAATGGTTATTCTCAATTACCCTTGTGCTTAATTTAATTCATGCAATGACCATGTATGAAGTTAAAATTTAGTGTGACACATTACCTCGATGAAGGAATGCTAGAACAGTTAGGAGGATTGAGATTGAAAGCTTTCATGCTAGACATAGGATGAATATGATTTTAGGATCTATAGAGATATAATCACCGTAGAGAGGCGAAAACCTTTCTTTACACCCTTGCAAGATTGACAAAGATCTAAGGGTGTATATGCTCTAATTCATAATTTTTATAGAGGAGTCTCCTTATGAATAGGTTCATTTACTATTGTTAGTCCAAAATATCTTAATTTCTAGTTATCTTCACATTTTACTATATTTTTTTAGTAGTGGTATCACCTCACATTTATTTAATTGAGTATGATAAATTTTATGGCTTGAGTAGGCAGTTTTAGAGATAGTTACAACACACTTTCATTCTCATGGGATTGACACTCTTCTCATACACTTTATTAGCGACATGTACACTTGCTTAGCTAGGAAATTGCACATGCATATATAGTAGTAGCAAAAACCCCATCATGTTTTTGGCTTCATTGTCGGGGACATAAAAGTGTATTTTATGCAATTTTCTTTATATTATCAAAAAGTTGCATATTTATTCCTTTTTTTATTTTTTAGTTTTTAATTGGTTTTATTTTTATTTGAATTTGTATTTGTCACTTGGGAAATTATAAAGTTGTGATTATTTTGTTAATTTTTATTTCATTTATATTTTAATTACATTTTATTTACTATTTATTGATTATGTATGTATTGTAGATCTAGTGAGGGACCTATATTGTTTGACCTAGAAATAGAAAGGACCCTTATAAAATTCTAAAATAAAAAGACTGTAAGAGTAGGTATGGCCAAACTATACCTAGATCAAGACTAACCTAGACCTCTTAGGGAGTATGCTAATCCATTAGTAGATGGAATCCATTAGAGTATCAATAGACCTACTATCCAAGTGAATAAGTATGGTTCATAATTCTCAATTTAAGGGAACTCTTACTGAGGATCTAAATTTATATTTATCTAGTTTCTTAAAAATTTATACAGCATTCAAGCATAATAGAGTCAGTGATGATGTTATTAGACTATGATTGTTTTCATTTTTTTAAGAGATAAAGCTAAAATATGGTTGAATTTTTTGCCCCAAGACTACATAACTAATTGGAATAAGTTGGCACATAAGTTCACTTTTTACCTTCAAAAACTACTAAGCATAGGAATTATATTACTTCATTTTTCCAATATGATGGAGAGTCAATATATGAGAGCAGGAAAGGATATAAAGAGATGCTTAAAAGGTGCACTCATCATACATTGTCTGATTGGTTGATGATTCAGATAATTTTTTAATAGACTTATAGGATCCCTTAGATATATAATCGATGTGGCAGTTAGAGGATCTTTGATGTCAAAATCTTTTTGAAGAGGCTTTTGCTTTGATAGAGAAAATGATAATAAATAACTTCCAGTGGCCTTCTTATAGGGTGAATACTAAGAGAGTAACAAATATGTATAAGTTAGACGCTTTATCTATTGTGACTGCTCAAGTTGCGGCCTCTGGATCACCTATACATTTGGATGAGAATGACTTGAATTATGCTAGTAATTTTAGTGCTCAAGGGATAGAGAATGTGAATGTGATTGAAAGATAAAATAACCCCTATTCAAATACATATAATCCATGTTGGAGGAACAACCCTAATTTTAGTTGGAGTAATAATAATGGTTAAAATTAGTGGAAGGCAAACCACTCTAATCCTATAGGACTTTGGAACAACCCTCAATAGCCTATAATAAAGCTAGACCTTCTTATCCTGTAGGCTTTAATTAGAATAATCAATTCAAAGATAGGAAGACACATTTAGAGGATTTTATGCTTTGAATGAGAAACCAATTGTAGAGTCAAGTTGTTGCCATTAGAGATTTAGAGAATCCATTAAAGAGGCACATTACCTAGTACAACTGAAGTTAATCCTAAGGAAAAGGCAATGAATAAAGAATGGATTAGTTAAAGAATAGTAGTTATGTGACAACCAAAATGCCAGATCTGGGCAAGTTTGACTGAAGACTATAAACTTAGCTCTATTTGGGAGGCAACACAATTCTGTTGTGTTAAATCTTAGTATTATTTATATGAAATGTTTTGTTTATTTTATATTTTATACGCATTATTAAAATCACTGTGTTTGTTTATCATTAGTTTACTAATTATGTTTTTTGATTAAAGGATTATATTGTATTTTTTTGAGCATTTTGAATTTATGCTAAAATTGATCTAGTTCCATAGTGTTGGACTTTACAACATCATAATGTTAGTGCTCCAAGTGCTGTAGCATCTAGGTTTAACGTCGCAACGCTAAAGACTCAGAAAAATTTATGTTAGATGCAATACAGTTGCATTTTACTCACAAGCAGTGCAATGCTACATTTATTTTCATAGGTGCTATGGCTCCAATATTTGTAGCACCATGGGGAAAAGCATTATTATGTATAATAATGATTCATTTCATTCAACATCATTGTAACCACTAACCTTTTTATTGTGAACATTTATTGAGCACCACAGTGCTGCCCTAAGTGCCACATAATTAAGTCAAAACTATAATTATGTTTGTTAGAGCATCATGGTGGTGGACTTTCCTAACACCACAATGCTTGGATGTGTCAAATACTGCAAAATTTTGTTGGTCAAAAAGCCAGCACCGCGGTGCCACATGTCTCTTCACACTACGGCACCAGCATCAGTTTGACCATTTTGTCATTTAACCTTCTACAGCATCGCAATGCTGCAGCACTCATAGACTCTTATAGATTGGAGGGGCTATTAAACCATTATCTTCACCGTGCTTTACATATCAAATTCCTCTTTGAGTAGTGTGATTTTGAATTCCTAAGCACCCTTTCCATTCTTCATGGCACCTAAGGTTCATGTGAGTAAGAAGAGGGCTTCCTCTTCTTTTAACAAAAAGAGGTTCATTTCAGCTAAGGTAGAGGAGCATTATGCCCAACCTTTTATTAGTAAGAAACTTATATTAAAGAGGTAGTTCTAAACTCCCCGGGGGGGTTTGGAGTGCAGAACCCATTGCTAGTTTAGTTGATGTTGTTAGGGATTTTTTTGCCAATGCAAAGGAGCCCCAAAATAATTAGTGTTTTCTGAGGGGAAATGGGTTCCATTTGATCCTGCTAGCATTAATTGAATTTACAAACTTAGGGGCATAGAATTTGATGACTATTCTGCCTTTGTTAATACATTCATTGACCCCTAGGATTTACTTAGAGTTTTGAATGGACCTCATAGTGGAGTAGTGTGGATGGAAATATAGGAAAAAAATAATTAATTTTCAAGCATCTTATTTAACAAAAGTTTCTAAAACTTGACCTTATTTTATTTTGCCAGATTTTTTCCAAGAACCTTAGTGAAGTGGACTGAGAGCAAGTGGTTGTAAACTATGTAATCCAAGTGGGTCACTCTTTTGATGTTTATAAGTTAATTTATTATTCCTTGATGTATATCATTAGGGGCTCCACCTCTGTAGGTTTAGGCCATCCCTCCTTAGTTACTCCCTTTATGTCATTGCTGGTGTTTTAGGTGACTCTAGTGAGGAGCAGCTTTTTCCTATTCTTGCTCTCACCAAGCAAAAAGTTGATAGTTTTAAGATGGGTGGAGTCAAGGAGGAAGCAAGACCTAAAAGTTTAGGGGAGGTTATAAGACCTCATTGAACTATCCCTAGGTACACTAAGGAGGGGGGGGGGGGGGGGGGGGGTTAATTAGTTATTAAAAATTACCCTATGAAAAATCTTTTTCTTTTTGATTTAATCAATACCATAGTTTATGAAAATTCTAACCAAGTCACAATATACGAGCGAAAGCAAATACAAAAATCTTGATTTTCTTTTTCTAACACAAACTAGATCTAAGCAAGAAAAATTTGTAATTCAACCATAAATTACAATGAAATAAAAAATATGCTAGAAAGTAAAATGCAAAAAATAAAAGAGCAAAAAAAAAAAAAAAATCATAAAGAACCCACTAGAATTTTATAGTGGTTTAGTTAACCTCGACCTACATCCACTCCTAAGATTCCTCCTCTCTGGGTATTATAGTAACACTATAGTGACTCTCCTTTATCCTTCACAGCAAGGCTAGAAGCCCTTACAAATCACTTCCACCAAACCTGGTGTGGTAGAGAACCAAAAGCTATGTCACCCTCCTAATGAAAGCAGCGAACCTCAAAGTATTTATCACCCTCCTGGTGATGACAACATACCTTTGAAATCTTTATCACCCTCCTAGTGATGGTAGAGAGCCTTCAATCCTTTTTCACCCTCTTGATGAAGGCAGAGAACTCACGACTTTTGACCTTTAAGCTTCTCTCCTAAGAGCAACTCCAAGAACTCACCAAGGCCACTAGAGGAAATAAGGTGCAAGATTGCGTGGAGCAACCACATGAAATCCCCTCACACTCCTTTATTACACACAACCTCACCTTCTCCTTCTCCAAAGTCCAAGAGCTCTCTCAAGAATTCACCCTCAGAGTTCTTTCAACAGCCAAAAGTCTCCTTAGTGAATAATTGGAATTGCTTAAGGTGTAAAAAACCTAATTATTCAATTAAGCCATCACTTTTTATACAGTACAATCTAGGATCGTACAATACAATTAGTTCAACACAGGGGTTTGTCCATTATGATGGAACAGTTGTTCAGATGAATTATTCATTTTATGTGTATTGATCATACAGTACAATCGGATGATCATTTGATATGATTAGTTCAATTATCTACTGTTCAGACAGGATGATCTTCAGGACGATTAAAAATCATCTACATCAATCATCCCATATGATTGACATCATACTATATGATTAGTTCAAAAGTCAAGGTTTAGTTTGGTACGATCTCTAGGATGATCAGATTTTATCTCTGTCAGTCTTACTACATGATCTACATCATACAATATGATTGGCCATATTTATAAATGCTTGATTTGATTAACTAATCATGGGGATTAATTTAAGTAAGATTTTAAATATCATACAATATGATTAGTTCAAAAATCAAAATTTAAAATTCTTACTTAAATCATCTTGTAGCTAGGGTTTCCTGATGAAAATGAATTATACAGTGTGATTAACTTCATATAGTATGATTAGTTCAAAAACATTAATTATAAAATTAACCTTTAAAATTTATTTTTTTTGATAACTGATCATATTATATGATTTGAATCATATGGTATGATTAGTTCAAAAAATTTAACTCATTTTTCTCACTCCTCTGTGTGTGTGTACGGTCGCCAATTTAGCATACACTCTTACATGGCCAGACTCAAGAATACAGACTCTTTCAAATCATCCTATTCTAAACAAACTTGAGCCTTAAACATTCTTGAGTAGTGTATGATGTACCTGAAGTATTAGTACATACAGAAAAATAATATGCAATACAGGTGCAAGGAAAAATGAAAATTCAATCAATAATATTTGTTATCATCAAAATCATAAGCTAGGGATCCTGGATTGCAACATGACCTAGTGAGCCTTAATTTACTAGTTAGCTGAGCACCTGTACCTGAAGGACATTAGGAGATTAGGTTGCTAATTTGAAGGAGGAGATGGCCAAAATGAATACTTACTATGAGGAAAGTAAGGAGTGGCAGCAGGTAATGACACAAAGTGTGGCCCATGCAATGAATATGTAGCAACGTCAGTATAACTATGCTTCTGAGTTTAGTGAAGCATTAGTTGGGATATTTAGGAGAAGCCCATTTATGGAGAGCCTTGACTAGCACTATTTTTTGCCTGCCCCTACTTATGACCCTTATGTCTAGTAGCCACCACCAATAGGAGCAGAAGGAGATGATGATGATGATGATCAGGAGGAGGAACAAGATTGGGATTTATGATTTTATTGTTGGTTCTTACTTTTCTTTATTTTTTTGTTTCTTTGCTTGAGAGAGAGTATGGTGATGATGATAGTTGTTTCTTTTTATTTTGTTTGCCCAGGAAGTTATATTTGTGTAGTCTAGTGGGATGTGTGTATGGTTAGTTCTATTAGTTGATAGTTAGGATAGTCAGCTAAGTTGAATGTTGTATGGGTTTATTATCATGTTTAATAGTAAGCCTTTTTACTACTTTTGTTTTATTTTATTACATGTGTATTTTATTGTGTTATATGTTTGTTATGTTATTTTATTATTTTGTCAATTTTTATGTAGTTTAAAATTCCTACTTGTATAATTATTATTTGTTCCTCTATTAACTACAAATGCTCTTTGATACCCATTTGACCAATGTAAACAAAAAAAATTCTAATTTAAAATTTCTTAAAATTAAGAATAATACAAAACTATAGGTGCTTAATTGAATGA